>JAGVVM010009569.1:0-22181 GCA_019149425.1 Psidium friedrichsthalianum
CCAGAAAGAGGACGCAAGACAGGGAAGCAGACGGGCGGGGGGGCGATGGGGGGCTTCATTTTCGAGGGCGGGCGAAACTGGAGCTCTCAGAAGGCTTGTTTTTGAACGCGAACCAGCGAGCAAGGAAGCAAACGATTTCCAATTGGGGGGGGGGGGGGGGGGGGGGGGGGTGGGGCGGGGGGCCCGGGGGCGCAAACAGATGGAATTTGAGAAGGAAAGTCACGAATTTCTCTCGTCTGTGGCGGAAAGTTGGGCGAATAATGGCAAAGGCGGCCCACGTGAAAAACGAAGCTTTGCGTCCAAGAACAGCTTCGGACTAGGCTTGAGAAGATTTTGGTATAGAATCAGGCATCGTGCTGTGGCGTCCCAAGGACTCTCCTGACCAAACGAAGCCACAACGTGATGAGAACAAAGGAGAACGGAAGTTGCAGAAGAGGAGAACGCAGAATGGTTGATTGAGGAGGGCGAAAAATTCGACAATAATGAAAGCAGACAAAAAGTCAGATCGTTAGCCTTTGGAAAACTTACATTTTTCCCTCCTACGAACCTCAATCCCGTTCGGGAAACTCACCTCCCACCGTTAAATCATACCCTTTAAGGAAAATTTCAAATAATGCTCTCAATGGCTCTTAATTTTTTGTTAAATAAAATTTTAAAATAAACTTATTTCAAATAAAAATACAAACATTCTTTAAAAAAAAGCCTTTTTCTTTTATATTTTAAATTTTCATTTTTCATATTTTTATTTTTTCTTTTTTCTTTTTCTTTTCTTTTTGGCGATGGCTGTAGAGGAGTAGAAGAGAAAAAAAGAAAATTAAAATATAAAGAATAAAAATGCTTTTTCTTTTCGACCGCCATGCTTCTTCGTTGAAAGCAATGACGATATAGCTAGAGGCCTTTATTTGAAAAAGCAAATGCATTTTCGAGCCTTTTTTGAATTTTTTTTTTTTATTTTTAATTAGAATTTCATGAAAAATTAAATGACTTATAAAGTATTTTCCTAAAGGCGATGGTTTTCTCTTATCTCCTGTAAATGAATGAGTGAATAAGAGTTTCATTGTCATGAAGAAAATATTTTTAGTTAATTTTTTATTTTACAGTACACGATAAAAATAATTTTTAAAAATATATTTTTAATACTCACGTTCATTTTTATGGACAGGAGAAGATTTTTTTTGTGTAGTTCTTCGATTGCAGCTTGAGAATCACGTGCACTACCTAGTACTCCCACTTACATGATCGGGGCCTTAAACGCCGAAGAATATGAGAGTTTGGGGAGGTGAAGGGAAATATTGAAAATGTTGGGTTCGACATGTAAGATGGTTATAAATCAGGGAGCAAAGTGAGATCCCCTCTAAGAGAATAGCCGTCCTATCATCAAATGACACGCGGGCTCCCTCACAGAGCGAGTAGGTCAAGTGTACAGTCTGAAAGGTCAAAACTCCACGAACCTCCCGCGCTCCGCCTTTCGCTTTCGAAAACCAAAAGCCTCTCTCTCTTTCCCGCCCCTCTCCCTTCCTTTTAACCCTAGACTCCGCCCTTTCTCTCTCTACCCCTGCATCTCTCTCCTCCTCTCTCTCTCTCTCTTTCTGTGTGTGGACATCATGAATCGCAGGACGCGTAGAATCAATCGCAGATCCGAGCCCTACCTCAAGTATCTGAAGCCCGGCGCGCTCGCTCAACTCAGAGACTCGCGAATCAGCGCCAGGCTCCACCGGGTCGACTCCCTCATCCAGATCTGCCCGTCTCCGCCGCCGAACCGGGACGGACCGCCCCTGTCGAAGCCGCCAACGGAATTCCCTGCTTCGTCGGGATGATCTACGGACCTCGTTGCCCGCAGAGGAAGAAGCTCGTGGCCGCCAAGTGCGTTTGGTTCGTCGGATCTAGCCCTGGGAGTCCTGCTCGGAACGAGTCGGATCCGGCAGTTGATTTTTTCGGTGGCAATGGTGTCACTGCACATTGAATAGAACAGATCAGCTTCTCTTTTCGTTCTCATTTTCTTCTTCTTCTTCTTTTAGATTCGCCTTGTTGTAGAGCGGTGAATTTCAGTAGCTGTACTCCTTTTTGAACAGAAAGAAGAATTAAATAACGGCCTTGATGTGCGATTTTTCATGCCGAATTAAAGCAATTTGGCTTGATTGTGATTGGCGTTCTTTTGGCCGGCGATTCGTGAGTACCTTCTCACAGAGCAAGTATTGCTGCTTTCGATCTTCATGCGACCGACCCAAAAGCTCCTCCGTCTGATTCAGATGCCCTGCTTCACCCGCTTGTGAGCAGCTCGTGCCGATTGTGCGCAAGAGCATGAGCTATTCCGTCGAATCTCGCTGCTGCCGATATTCTCATAGAAGAAATCGCGACGAAATCTCGCCGCATAATTTCATCATCTCGTTGAGGTAATTTGATTTGGGTGCCATATTAACTACGGACCCAATGGTCTCGATTAGCTCGTAATGGTACGGGCAGGGCCGAAGTGATGAGTAGTTGCTTACGCTGCAATGGCTTCTTCTGCATAATACATTGATGGTCAAAGGGCCTAATTAGTTTTGGGAATTATTGGCCAATCATGCGAACCGATTAGGTTCGGAAACCTTACCATTTCAAGAGTTTACTTAGGCTATACGTATGGTAATCATTTTGATTTTGTGATTTTGTTTTTTGAAAAAAAAAAAAAAAGCAAAATCCTATTTGGTAATATAAATGATTCTGATTCTAATTCTGTTCTTGGGAGCAGTTTTGAAGCAAAAATAATAACAAAAAAAAGTTGGCTCTAAAAAAAAATCACAAAATAGAATAAAGTATCATATTTCTTATTTTTTTCTTTCAGTTCTTTCGTCTTTTTCTTAACCTAAAATAAAATAAGGTTTCATTTTCAAAAAAAAATAATAAGATAAAAATAAAATTGAAAAATTGAAAAAAATCAGAAAATTTTCAGAAAAATCCTCAAAAATAGAGAAGTTTATATTAGGCTAGTTTGACCCTTATTATTTATATATATATTTGGGATCTAGATTCCCTAGATTTCATATATTTTGTTCTTTTTAGAAAACTCCTAAACGCCTTTGAAATTAAACCAAACACACTTTTTCTAAACCCTTAGAGTTTTGTTCAAATTTTATGATATGATTTATCAATGCCATGATCTTTAATTGTGCACTTGATTTTAATGATTGTGATTTGCCTAGGTTTATACTTTAGACTTAGTCTAGTTTTAGAAATTTTGGAAAAAGATAAAAATAACCAACGTGAATACAACATCGATATTTTTATTAGGTCGTAAGTGAGGATAATGTTTTATTTTGGGGGGTAAGAGAGGTGAGATAATCAAAAAAGAACTACGTAATATTTGACTTAAATGACAAAAATTGGGAATAGAATCATAAATTTTGATATTGTTACCAAATGCGTTTTTGTTCCAGAAACAGAAATTTTGTGCAGTTACCAAACACATTCTGATTCTCAAAAATTCATTTAGGAACAAAATCAAAAAAGTTATTTTAATTAGAATCAGTATTTGATATCAGAATTGTTACCATACGCAACTTTAGCCAAAGAGTTTTGAGTTACAAGTGTCGTTGGGGAAAGTAATTGATGGTTGGTAAAATGTAGTTGAAAAATGAATAGAGAAGAAAATTTTGGGGTAATTGATGCTTGGAGAATACCATATTTGTAGGGATTAGGTTTTAAAAAAAATGCTTTTATAGCACCTGATAAGATAACGTCGGATGAAATATAGTTTCACTTGGGTAAAAATTGGATTTCTAACATCTTATTTAGTGTTGGGCTAATGTACGAATATCTAAGCTGAATTGTTTCTCAAATGACTCTAACAACCAGGGTGAGCAAAAAAAGCATGATTCACTCAAACCAGAACAGACTGTACCCAATCAGTTGATTTTAGATGGAATCGACGACTACCAATCCGGTTTCTATTCTAATTTTTTAGAACTGGTGAATACTAATTGATTCGTGATTTTGAGTGGAAATTACTTAACTGACTCAACTGAACTGATCTATTTTATATAATACAAATGTATATTCTTTTAATTGAAGCCATCTCCCTTAAAGGCCTAGAATTTATACTCATCCATAAATAAAATAAAAAGTTCAAATCCAACTTTTTTCACGTGTGATATGTGTTATGCATTATAAATGCATTTGAAAACCTACATTAATTAGTTGATTAGCTACTATTGCATTTTCCCCGATACTCGACTTCATTGATGACAATAATACCATTACCTGCAAAAACATTGTCCTTAAGTTTTTTATATGCTAAGAATACTGAACGCAAGTGCGGAAATGTATTTCCATTTTCTTTTTCAATTAACGTTAGTGCTCGGTAGAGCCGTAATCAAGATCCAATCGGGAACTAGACTGGACTGATGGTTCGATTTTCGAGTAGTTCATGTTCGCATTTTGCGAAACCAGTTCCTAACATGCGATTCTTGATTTTGGGATGAGAACTACTCAATCTCATCATCATATTAACAATTGGCAAATCCCACCCCACTCTCCTCGCCGCCCTCCTCTTTGCCCATGCCGCACTAAATGCCGGCCTTTCAGATCTCTGAGCTCTCGTGGATGTCCAAGTTGCCTTAGCATCGCCATTGTGCAAAATCTTCAACAACCACCAATCCGGCTGCCACCTTTACCTTCGCGGCCAATGCGAGGTCAAAGCACAAATGTGCAGGCAAAAGGGCGCGGTTGCCCGTGCTACAAAGATGCACGAGACAAAAGAAGACAACGGCTGTCGCTCCAAAACTTGCCATGGAGATCCTTCATAGCTGAGGTCGAGTGGAGCTTAGTTTATGGAGGAGCTCCATATCGGTCCTTGAGCTCCTTTACGGCGCAAACCGAGTTGAGCTCCTCCCCACTACAAGCCCCATCAGTGGCAACAGATAAAGCTTGGTGGGAGGCTTGAGTGAAGGGGGCAGCAATGGTAGGGACAGGAAAGATTGCTCTCTCAAACTAATATACTTGTGAACTGTCGCGCGTCATCCAACTCATAATTTGATAGTAAAATTTATCGAAAACAAATTTATCATAGGTCTCCCAATTTGGGATTTCTTATGGTTAAAAAATTATTTTTTGATAATTTATCGTGGGTATGCAAGTGTGGAGTTTTCCAGTGACATTAACGGTTACTATAGTGTACTACTATACATGTGTGTATGCATATGTAATGTACGAAAATCATTGATCAAAGAATTCAGAGGACGGCAATTGAATTGCATTTTTTAAGGCGTTCATGAATCGCATTTCTCAAGACTGTTCATCAAATTTACCGAGATCGAGAACTGTTCGACCTCAACATAAAATGGTGAATAAAAAAGGTTATACCTGTGAGGGCAATTTCTGTTTTAGGACGGGGCCAAGGATGGAATGAAAAATATCCCGAGAACTTTTCGAACGGGGAAAAGGAAGGAAGGAAAGAAAATATTGAGTGCGCAGCTGCCTATCGTACAGTTTTACGCCTCCGTTTGCGTGAGGGCCAATCCGTCCTTTTCTTCATCGCTCTCTCGATCTCGAGAAACTATTTAGGTTTTGTCCTTCCTTTACATCTCTCGATCTCGCAGCCGGTAACAAAACCTAATCCCCTGCTCCGATCGTCCGAGATTTTCTTGCTTCGTTCCTGCGGGAGGTTTTTCGCCATGGCCCGAAGCTCGTTCAAGATGGAGCATCCCCTTGGTTAGTCCTAGTCCCCCGATCTCAAATCTATCGTTCCGTCTCTGTGCGTTGTCCCTCTGTTGCTTTCCTGATCATGTGGACCTAATAACGGGGAATTTCATCGGAATTGGTACGGGCTTGTTCGATCGTAGGCTCTGTTGGATTTGTATAGGCGGACTGTGTGTGGGTGGTCTTAATTGATTTGGGTTTCTGATCTGTTGATCTTCATGGGAGTATTGTGGTTTCTGTGAGCCCGACCTTGGTGGATTCTTTGTTTTTGGCGCGAGATGGGAAGCAATTCGATAAGGACTTAGTTTTCTTGGTTTGGGCTTCAGATCTACGCGTAAAAGAACAGCTCCTTAGGGTTACAACTGTGCTTGGTCGTATTGTTTTTTTGTTATGGCTTATCGGAGGAATCTGTTTTCACCATGTCTAATCGATGGGTCTACTCTAATCTGGAGACAGAGAAAAAGGAGGAATTTCTTAATTGGCTGTAGTAATGTCTGTGGCCATTGAAATTCTTGGACCTTGCTGGATAAGGAAAAGAAATGAAGATTGACGATGGGGTGTAGATGATAAGTGATGGAGAAGTTCTAGCATCTTGATATTTGTTCATTGATTTGAGCGAAATTCAGTCTCTCTTCGTATGGCTGATTGTTATGAAATGCAAAATAGTTTTGTGCCCGCTTTCCTTGGGATTTACTTTGGTTGGGTTTTGATTTTTTGGTTAGATTATGTCTAGTGGTCATGTCGTGTATGTAATATTTTGATCATGCTTTGTTTCCTGATGTTTTATGCTTGTTTAACTTATAAAGAAAGTTGCCCAGTTTTTGCGTTTTCCACATTTGTTCTTCTCGCTCCTGCTGATCTTGCACGTATGTGACAGAGAGGAGACAAGCAGAGTCTGCACGAATCAGAGAGAAGTATCCCGATAGAATTCCTGTACGATCAAACTTGTCCTGCTCATTTTGTGCCTTTGCCCTTCTCGATTGTAACTCTCTGAAATGGGTGGTGCAGGTGATTGTTGAGAGGGCTGAGAAGACTGATGTACCTGACATTGATAAGAAAAAGTCAGTTTCCATCGAGGAAAATTTTGTACTTTTCATGTCTAAATTCATTTGCTGGCCTTTGGTTTTTTGATTACTAATCCACCCACTAATGAGCATTTTGCCCTCAGATAGATTGGTGACTTCAGCAATTTGAAAGTCTTGGTGATCGGTAGCTCTGCTAAAACTTACGAAATAAAGATGTCTAGATTGTGGTAGTCCTCACTGTTAAAATGCTGTGCTTGTATTATGGAAGGCAAGGAGAGCTCTTTGACTAATTGGCATACTTAGTGAGGAAACCTGAGCGAAAATTCTAAAATACAGTGCATGCAACGAATATTTCAATGTTCGAACGTCATTCATTTAGGTGAAGGCTTGCATGAGGCTTTATCACCTCTGCATTTGCTATTAGTATGTTTTGCAGTTTGCACTCATCCATGAAATGGTATTCTTCATGATTGTCATTTGGGTCTGATTTTTTTTCATGGCAAATTCAGGTATCTGGTTCCTGCTGACCTTACTGTTGGCCAGTTTGTGTATGTCGTTCGAAAGAGGATCAAGCTTAGTCCGGAGAAAGCTATTTTCGTCTTTGTTAAGAACATTTTGCCACCCACCGGTGAGAAAAGATCTTTAACTAGGTCCTACAGTCCTCATAGACTACTGACTTTACTGATTTGCGATGTCTCTTTGCTGTTGTAGCTGCTATGATGTCTGCAATTTATGACGAAAACAAGGATGAAGATGGCTTTCTCTACATGACCTACAGCGGCGAGAATACTTTTGGTTCTCTCTGAAGCATGACTTAGTTAAACCTTTGACGAAAAGCTTTGCATTGTATATATATGGGAAGAAGTGGCCAGCTTCAAATGTAAATTCTTTGCATCCCCTTCTCTTTGATGTCTCGCTCTTTTACTTGGTGCTCCTTTAATTTACTTTCTGGTCAATGACATCTATAAGACTTGGATAATTTTGTCCTCCCTCTGTCTCTGTCTCTGTCTCTGTCTCTCTTCCAAATGTGCAGGGTTTTGGTTGAGATGGTTGTCTTTTGAATAATGAAATGATTCTGGAACAAATCATTTTAATAAAATGACGTAGCGAACTCTGAATGAGTTGTTCAAATGTATTTGCATTCGATATTTGTCATATCGTTGAGAAAGCTGAGTTGGTAAACTAGTCACTTACCCCGGATTTACTCTTGTTTTTAGTGTCAATCTCGATTCATCGGACTTACCCATACAACTGTGCTGTTGTTCAAGCTACAGTCTGCCTTGTATGTGGTGGATGTTCTGCTGACGTTTGCCTTTTTTCGAGTCACACGTAGGATGTAGGAAAAGTAGAAAACAATTTATTAGTTAAAAGGCTATTATAATTTTTCAATTAAAGATTATAGTCTTTCAATTAAAGAAATGAGCAAGTGGCTATATACCCGCGTGTGGTACGTCTTGTGCGGTCGGTTGGAAATTGGCACTAATCATCAATTTTTTTTCCGAAATTATAATAATAAGTTAACTCTTGAACTGTAACGAATCAATGTGATTATTTGTGTAGGAGCTGGAGTTAATTTTTTATTGTTGTTTTTAATTTTGAATTTTTATTAATTTTTTACGACCTTTGAAAGATTGCATTCTTAATTTTTTTTAAATTCAAATTTTTGTTAATTTCTTACTGCCTTTGAAGGGTTGCAATCTTCCTAAGATAATGGTTTTCTAACAATGAATAGTTGTATCTAAATAAGTTGTTTTAGACACGAAAATTGCATGAGAATTAATTGCTTTTGGGACGCGAGAAGTTGTGTTTTTTTTCATTATATATTCATCTATTCTGTTTATTTTGAAAATTCACTTCTTCTACTTTCAATTTTCGTTCTTACCAAACAAGAGAGGTATAATTTTGTATATTTAAATTGTTATTTAATATTTTCGCTTAAGACTCGATTGTATCTTGAAGGATTTTATCGCTAATTATTAGCAAAGTTGTTAGATAAATAATTCTTTAAAAGAGTATTATCACGCCTTAGAATCTAATTTCGTTGTTAATTTCATCCGCTAAATTTTCTAACATGTTTTCCCTACCCGTAACGTGAAACATGAGCAAGGTGTGGAAAGGCAAAAGAGTTAGCAAACCCGAAGCTTTTCCCTCTTTGCTTTCATTATGTGACAGAGTATTGTACATGGTTGTCTTTGTTGCCGTTTATCGGCTCTAACTAGAACTCGAGAAGAGGAAATTTCGTAAATCCACCAGGCTGTTGATTCGCCCATTTTTGCGATCACCCATATCTGAAATTATTCGCGGGGAAGTAATTGTCCATATATGATGTTAGAATTCACAAGCAACACACGAAGTTGGGTCGATGCTATGGCATCTGCTAGTCTCGACGCCATTCGCGATCGACGTAGGGTTTGGTTGGGGGTTGATGTTGGATCATGCATAAATGCGGGTCCGCCCTCTGTCGTGTACTGAGAAGTGAGCGTCGGTCGTCATGCGGTGTGCTGCCGCGGTGCACCGCGAGGAAGGAAAAAGGACAGAATGGCTTGATGGACCACCTGCTGTTGCATTCGTTCGTATACGTAAAGTCCGGTACATAGCGACGGGGACATCTTACCTTGTTCAAACGTAAGAACAGAACGTCTCCGTTTATGAGTGCCCCTCTCATTCAAATGACGTCTCTTCCGATGACCTGGTCGTCACTTGCAATCCCTGAATACCTCATCATTTAACTGATCAGTCTTTTATATTTTCGAAATTCTCTTTTCCTAATGAGCAAGTACCACAAACAAAAAGGCAAAAAAAAAAAAAAGGGAGCCAGAAAAAATATCGAATTATATCCACCGGGACACACGTTTATTCTGGACTTTTTTTGTGGGGAAAATTGTCAAAAAAGTCCTAAACTTATTGCACATTTGCCAATTTAGTCCTAAACCTTTTATATTTGTGCCAATTAATCCTAAACCTTTTTTTTCCGTTTAGTTTTAAAATTTTGAAATTGTGCCAATTCAGTCTATCCGGCGAATTTTCGCTGGCCGGCCCTGATGTGGATCTGATCGGTGCTGACGAGGCATTTTTTTTTTATAATATTTTGATATTTTTTTAATTTTTTTTTTTCATTTTTTTCATTTCTTTTTTTTTTTTTAATTTTGTTTGTTCATCTTCTCCCTGTTCATCTTCTTCCTGATGAACAGAGGACCTGATGACTAGAGAGTCGAGGAAAAAAAAAAAGAGATGACGTTGGCTACTCTCTCTAGTCGGCTGAGAGCCCACGGCGAGGTCAAACCTCACGCGACCACTGGTGCCATTGTCGAGGGAGCTTGGCGATCCCAGATCTAGCTCGACCGACTCACCCATTGGTAGGCGAGGTTAGACCTTGCCCAGCCATGGCGCCTAGGGATGGCAACAGAGCTTGAGGTTGAATCCGCGACATTGCTTGAGAGGGAATCGAGCCGCTTGATTAGAGACTGTAGAGTGGCCGTGGGGGTCGAACCTCGCTGAGCCAGATCTAGGCTCAGCCAAACTCTCCTAGCGGTGGCGCCTGTGGCTGATGAGGTTTCGCCAGCCTAGATTTGGGCGAGACCCAGCCTCACTACACCTCGATCGAGCCTCGCTTGGCCATGGTGATTGACCAGAGGCTCCTCCTCGCCCAAATCTGGGTTGGCGAGGCGAGCCTTGCTCGATGTCGCGAGGCTCGGCCTCGCCTGGCCATGGCGAGGTCGGCGAGTATCGCCGGCCATACTTTGGTCCGTTGCTAGAGCTGAAGAAGAAGATGATAGAGGTAGAGGAAGAAGATGGTAGGAGTAAAAAAGAAAAGAAAAAAAGAAAAATATATTTTTAAAAAAATTTAAAAAATATTAAAATATTAAGTCACCGACCGCCCGACATCTACGTCAGCACCGATCAGATCCACATTAGCGCCGGCTGGCGAAAATTCATCGGATAGACTGAATTGGTACAATTTCAAAAGGTTTGGGACTGAATCGGTGGAAAAAAAAAAGGTTTAGGAATAAATTGACGAAAATACAAAAGGTTTAGATTGAATTGGCAAAATTAAAGGTTTAGGACTAAATTGGCAAAAGCGCAATAGGTTTATGACTTTTTTTGTGATATTCTCCTTTTTTTGACATCAAAATCTTAAACTAAGTCAAAATGACACTTTTAATCGTGACATTAAAAACTCCAAATTCGTACTTACGCGACACGTTTACCTTCCGTCGAAGTTCCCATATGTTTTTTTTTTCATCCAAAACAAGTCAGCCACGTGCGCGTCATCTCAACATCATTTGCTTTTCGACATTCATGTAGATAAATTGTCAATGATTTTATTGGCGAAATTTTGGCGGGGTAAATATGCCACACATATAAATTTGAGATTTTTGGGTCACTGAGGTAAAACTTAAAGTAAGTCATTGGCAAATAAACAAAAGCTTCTCGTTTTTCATGTCCCTGATGATTGCGCTTGGCCTCGGTGCTTGTAAGCTGTCACCGCGTGGGGTTGCATCGCCAACATCGAGTGCGCGTAAGAGTCCTTTCCATCTTGAAGAAGTCGTCGATCCTAAGTTAGGTCCGACCGCTTTTTAGCTTTGACCCGAAAGTTCAAATAAATTGCGAATTGACCCTCGAGTCCAGAATTCTTTCCCAAATCCGTCCTCTACAAAAGGGTGCGCTCCAATGTTTCTAGCTTCTCCTCTCGGCAAAACTCCTTTCGGCGATCGAACGGTCACCAAGTCTTTGCCCCTTCAGAGTGTAGACAATCTGGACCGTCACCCTTTGATCCCACAAAAGTACTCACCGAACACAACACACGGGAAATTGACAAGGCTTTGATTCGAACGCTCTAGGGAAAGTAAGCTGGCGCGGCATCGGTATCTCTGTTGTCAAGTTCTCTTAAGCATCGCTCAACAAATATTCTCTCCTGTTCGATGTGTAACTCGAGGGTGTTACGTGTTAATTGCATTTTCCTGTAGCGTTTGCTTTTTCGTTACTGCCGATCCATGCAGCTCGAAATTGCTCGAGGTGCTGGCCGGTGGGATTCTAGAGGTGACCACCTCAGATGCGCTGGCCACGTAAAATATCGGGTGCACCGATTTGAACGAATGCAGCGTGCGGTGTATGTGCTTGGATGAATGGATACGTCGTGTACGGTTATGAGCGTGAAAGAATCGTATTCTTTGGGAAGTAGTCCTTCAAAATTATTTTTGTGAACTAATTGGGTAAAGTGTAGTTTTTCAAAGCAATGAAATAGCTGCTAAATATAGCGGGCTTTTTTCCAAATTAGGCATTAAAAAAGTCTATTTATCAATTGAGTAATTTGGAAAAAAAGCCCAAATATAGCTTTCTTTCCTCAATTGAGACGAGATTTTTCTTTCGTGCGTGACCTAACTTTTGTTTCACTTCCACTCCGTGATACGACAGCAAGGTGAGAGAGCGAGACGAAGTAGACAGCTCCTCCATATGAGCAGCGGTTCGGAGGAAATGAACACGGTGAAGATGGCCATGGAGAGCAAAGAGTGGCTCATATCATCCTACGCACCGGAAGGAATCCCGACTTCCGATCACCTGAAATTGCACACCGCGAGAGTCCCGGTCGCCGCCGGCTCGATCCCCGATCGCCACGTCGCCGTCGAGATGCTCTTCATCTCCGTCGATCCCTTCTTGCGCTCCCGGATGACCGGCCGGGAAGACGGCCTATACTCCCCTCAATTCGATCTCAACAAGGTTTTCCATAAGTTGAATCCTTAGAGTTAAACGTGCTGCATCTACGCAAAATGACCAAAATAGTAGCGTGATAGCCACTAGCCAAATATCTGTGAAAATACTGCGCTCATGTCTTTGGGAAGTGTAGGTGGTGACAGCTTTCGGGATCGAAAGGGTGGTGGCGTCGACGGACGAGAAGTATGGAGAGGGAGAGATCGTGACCGGTCCGTTTTTACCCATCGCGGAGTACTGCGTGGTGCCTTCGGACTTCATTATCAGGAAGATCGAGCCTACCGGAGACGTCGAGTTGCCGGATTATCTCAGCTGCTTAGGTTTTTACCGTCCTCTCATTCATGCTCATGCCTCTTCTTTTTTGCCTACAAGTTTTCCTTCATATAGATATATTAAGTGAAATGAGAATGCTGTTCTTGTCCATCACTGTAAACGAAACATAAGGGCGTTCTGCCGCCGTGCATATCTGAAGGAACAATTGGTTTTTTGCTTCGATGCTGTTGCAGGGATGCCTGATTCGCGGCTTGGCTGGGGATAGAGGTGCTGGGAGAGCCGAAGGCGGGGGCGAACGTGTTCATCTCCGCCGCGGCGGGCGGCGTGGGGATTTACGCGGGGCAGCTGGCCAAGCTCAGAGGGTGTAGAGTCGTCGGAGCACTGGATCTGATGAAAAGGTAATGTTTTGCAGATAAATCCAATTGATATCTGGTTTTTTTTTTTGGGTCCCTTTTTCGTTTGCGAGCGAGTAGATTCCTAGAAAAGTGGTGATATATATATATATATATATATATATATATATATATATATATAAAAGGTTATCGGTACCAATTTTACATGTCTTTCTTACCAATCCCTTATGTTTGCCAACTCTTAAATTGAATTTGCTGATCATTATTTGAATGAATTACCAACTTCTTTTTCCGATTAAATCATGAAATCTTTAGAAATGTTGGTATATTAAAAAAGAACTGAAAAAATGTTGACAAGTAACTCACACAACAGTTGGTAACTCGAAGCTAGTCGACAAACTTATTCAAAGAGAGTTGATAAGCCACTTAAGCTACAGTTAGCAATTTTATAAGAGTTGATAACTTTAAGACACAGTTAAGAAATAACTCAAAATAATAGTTGCTAATCTAGTATTATTCATAATTTAAAGGAGGAAAAGTTGGTAAGTCACAGCTTAGATTACTAATCTCTAAAAAAAAAAAGTTGGTAAATGTTAGGAGTTTTTAATCATGATAAATAAACTTGATAAATTAAAATTTAAGTATTGGTAGGTGAGCATGAAGCTAGCTAAGTGCCTTCTATTTTTAATTTCCAATGCACTAAAGCATAGCAAAAGTAATTTGGCTGGTGGCATACATCATTAGATTCATTACATCCGTCTTTGTTGTCCTTATAACTATTGTGTTTAATATTTTATAGGTAATACTGGTGAAGGAGGAATTCGGTTACGATGAAGCGTTCAACTACAACAAAGAAACTGATCTTGACGCCGCTTTAAGCAAGTAATTAATACTAAACCCTGTTCTCACTCATTAATCTCATTTTCATCAGCACAGTTGTACTTGCGTAAAGCTAATTTTGCTTGAATTTCGACGTGGCAGATACGTCCCCGACGGCATAGACATGTACCTCGACAATGTTGGCGGTAAGATGCTCGAAGCCGTGTTGAACCATGTCAATCAAGGTGCTCGGATCTCGCTCTGCGGCATGATTTCCGAGTACAACAGGTACCTTTCGACTGTTAGATCGCGTTATGCAACAGCGTTTTGTTTCTAAGAACGATTCAGCATTTAAATTTATACGAGCGAGCTAGTTGACGAGCTATCTCGAACCATCTCGGCTTTCAAAATATGGAATAGCTTCGTTCTGGTCGCGGCAATCGGAAAGCACTCCGACTTCCGGTGATGCTTCGTTGAAACTAGAGCGTGGGAGAGGGACCAGCAAAGTAGCTTACCAACTCAGACCAAAAAAACAAAGAAGTAGCTCACCACCAACATACTTATGATGATTGTTGAACTGTGCATAATGGGTTAGGTTTATCTCTTCCGCTCCGAATAGACATCACTACTGATCTGCGGAGTGGCAGGAGCAGTGTCGGTCCAATCATCTGCTGAGCAGTTTTCCGTTTTCTAGAAGAGATTCTTGAGACAAAAGCCACTTAAAACTCACTAATAATTTTATTGAGCACGTAGAAAGGGGCAAATTTACTCAATTCATCTTGTTTAACTCGTTGAAAAAACTGTGAAAAAAATAAAATTATTATTATTCGAATGGATTTAAAAGTACATTTCGCTTACTAGATCGCCTTATGTGACAGCGCTTCGTTCATAAGAACGGTTCAACATTTAAATTTATGTGAGCGAGCCGATTGACGAGCCATCTTGACCCATTTCGGCTTTCAAAATATGGAATAGCTTCGTTCTAGTCGCGGCGACCAGAACGCTCTCCGACTTCCGGTGATGCTTTGTTGAAACTAGAGCGTGGGAGAGGAACCAGCAAAGTCGCTTACCAACTCCGACCCAAAAAAAAAAAAAGTAGCTCACCACACCACCAACATACTCATGATGATTGTTGAACTGTGCATAATGGGGTTAAAGTTTACCTCTTCCGCTCCGAGTAGACATCACTACTGATATGCGGAGTGGCAAGAGCAGTGCCGGTCCAGTCATCCGCTGAGCTTTTTTCCACTTTCTAGAAGAGATTCTTGAGACAAAAGCCAGTTAAAACTCACTAATAATTTATTGAGAATGTAGAAAGGGGCAAATTTACTCGGTTTATCTCGTTTAACTGGTTGGGAAAACTGTGATAAAAAAAAATTATTTTAGCTGAATGGATTTAATTGGCATAAATGTAAAAATTTTAGAATTAAATTGACATAATTTAAAGGATAAATTGAATTGATATTAATACAGCAAATTTAGGATTTTTTGGACGCTTTTTTCGGCACTTTTTCTTACCTTGTTACACAACTGAATGCATCATAAAATGTGATGGGATTTGGTCTATTCTGCGCACCGTTGCATTGTTGATCGATCGTTGATTCGATTCTTCTTTAATTAAACCTCACTGGAGTGAAATGGGAGCAGGTGTGGACAGAGAGGGAAGGGGTCAGGAATCTGCTGAACATGGTGGGGAAGGGGGTGAGGATGGAAGGGTTCATGGTGGGCTCGCCATCGCACTTGGTGAGGTTCGGGGACTTCGCTCAGCAGATGGAGGGTCACCTGAGACAAGGCAAGATCAGGTCCAAGCACAAGATCTACCATGGCGTCGAGAGCTTCTTGGAGAGCTTGCAGTCAGTTTTCTCGAGCTCTAACATGGGGAAGGTCGTCATTCAAGTCAAACCTTTATGATAGAATGTCATAAGATTGAACCTGATGAGCTTTTGGGAGTTTCTTATGTATTCGCGATCGACTCGTCTCATACGCATTTTCGCTGTATTTGGACGAACCTCGTGATTTAAAGTATGCAAGTTTATCTCGAGAGCTTTGTAGTGTGTTCTAAGTCATCCAAATAATTGATATTCTGAGCCGTAAAGGCCTCGTTAAAAGAAAGGGTTAGAGCTTCAAAACTTACGAGATCATCATACAGGCATTTACGCACTGTCCTTTCTGTTCCCTCTAGTTTCTCGGTCACACAGCAACACATGTTCTTGGACACAAGCATGAACTAGAGAACCAAGAAAGATTTTTCAGTAATATTAACTCCCAAATTGTCTAGTAGAGTAGAGCTAGACGAGTCCTCCATAAGCTACATAAAGATCACTTACACGGTCTATATCAGGTGATCTCACACACACACACACACATACTAGAATGTTGTTTCCATTTATTACTGCTTCTTACATTCGAGCCGATAGCTCTCTGGCAATTTTGGGGAGAGAGAGAGAGAGGGAGAGGATGTCAGTGATGCAGGCGGCCCTACATGCCGCGGCCAATAGCTGTTCGATCGACACAGTGCCGTCTTCTATCATCACCAGTCTGGAGATGGCATCGTCAAAGCGAAGCCGGAGAGGAGTGTAGACAAGTCGTCCTCCCTGCACCGATTTCTTCTATCGGTTCCTCGGTTGGTTCCCCGCCTATGGCATAACAAGAGAGATTCAGACCACTTTCCATGAATAAACAAAAGGTGTACTCAAGAATGAAAGAGAAATATCAAGCATAACTTATGTAGTATATGAACATACCAGAGAATTGTGTGTACTGATCACCAAATGAGGAGGAAGTGGCTTGATCCACCACTTCAACCCGATAGCAGCTCGAACTCTCACTCTTGTTCTTCTCCATCTCCTTCCGAGCTTGGGTTTTGGATTCTGCCAACAAATCCCCCAACAAGCCATTGTCCATGCACTCAATCTCGGCCATCGGCTCCTTGGTTGGTTCCGCACCTACGGCTTAACGAGAGATTTAGACCCCACATGGATAAACAAAAGGGGTATTCGAGAATGAAAGAGAAATATCAAGCGTGGATTGTATAGTTCATGCCTATACCAGAGAACTGTGTGTACTCGCTAAATGAGGAGGAAGTGGCTTGATCCGCCACCTCGACATGATAGGCGCTCCAACTATCACTCTTGTTCTTCTCCGTCTCCTTTAGAGCTAGGGTTTTGGACACGGCCAACAAATTTCCCAACAGGCCATCGTCCACGCAATCGATCTCGTCTATTGGCTCCTCGATTGGTTCCCCACCTATGGCTTATTGTGAGAGATTTAGACCACATTCCATGAATAAACAAAAGGTTGTTATGGATATACCGGAGAATAGCATGTACTCGCCGAATGAGGAGGAAGTGGCTTGATCCGCCGCCTCGGCAAGATAGCCTCTCAAACTCTCACTATGGTTCTTCTTTATCTCCTTTGGAGCTAGGGTTTTGCATTCCGCCAACAAATTTCCAGCAAACCATCATCCATGCACTCAATCTCGTCTATCGGCACCTCGGTTAGTTCCCCACCTATGGCTTATTGTGAGAGATTTAGACCACATTCCATGAATAAATAAAAGGTGTACTAGAGAATAAAATAGAAATATCAAGCATAAATTATGTAGTTTATGGATATACCAGAGAATTGTGTGTACTCGCCGAATGAGGAGGAAGCGGCTTGATATGCTGCCTCGGCACGATAGCCGTTCAAACTCTCACTATGGTGCTTCTCCATCTCCTTCGGAGCTAGGGTGTCGCATTCCGCCAGCAAATTTCCCAGCAGGCCATCATCCATGCACTCGATCTCGTCTATTGTCTCTTTGCTTGGTTCCCCACCTATGGCTTAATGAGAGAGATTTAGACCACACTCCATGAATAAACAAAATGTGTACTCGAGAATGAAAAAGAAATGTCAAGCATAAATTATGTAGTTTATGGATATACCGGAGAATTGTGTGTACTTGCTGAATAAGGAGGAAGTGGCTTGATAAGCTGTCTCGGCACGATATCTGCTCAAGCTCTCACTCACGTACTTCTCCATCTCCTTCAGAGCTAGGGTTTCAGATTCCGCCAACAAACCTCCCAACTGGCCATTGCCCACGCATTCGATCTCGTCTATCGGCTCCTCAATTGGTTCCCCAACTATTGTTTAGCGAGAGAAATTCAGACATTTCAATGAGAATGAAAGAGATATATCAAGCATGCAATGCGCAGTACTCACAGAATGAGGAGGAAGGGACCGCCTCAGCACCATCGCCGCCCAAACTCTCCCTCTTGTTCTTTTCCATCTCCTTCTGAGCTAGGATTTTGGATTCTCCAACAAGTCCCCCAACAGGCCACTCATACTCTCCTGGACGGCGTCGGGAAGAAGCCGCAAGCTCCACCAGAGCTCGGAACCAATGCCCCCAGCGGTGTGATTGGATTGAAGGGAGCACCACGCTGGCTCCCCTAGATGGTAGTTGAGATTCGGCGCAAACATGCTCAGATGGTGGCGGAGCCGGTGATGGTGATTGTGGCGGGAGCTGATGCGGTGGCAGTGACCCGGCCGGGCCAGTTCCACTGCGACGACGAAGGTCTGAAGAAGGGAGGGGAGGTTTGGCATTGCCAACGGTGAGGCTAGGGTTGGCCGGACTGGATTCAGTGTTCTGGGCACGCGGAGCCGGCGCGGGTAAATAGGTAAATACGCCCTCCGGATCCTCTTCATCCTCGTGTTCCAGAAGTTCTTTATCTCATTGTCCGTTCTTCCCGGCAACTGGAGATTGCCTGATGGACAACTCAAGTCAAATCCCATTAAAAATTCAAGACATAATTAAAAAAGAATTTCATATTGTAAATTAAATAGGAAAAAATACGTAAATTGTAAAACTTTGCTCTTCTTTTTTTTTTTCCCCTCCCTTTTTAATGTTTGATCATTATCATTAAAATCAGAAACGTTCCTTTATGAACGTGCTTTATAAAAAACAATAAAGTACTTGTTACCAAGATCGGCCGAGATAATATCCTAAAATATAGATGCACGAGACTTAGCGCCCGTGAAATTTAGAAAGAATATTCATTCACTTTTTTTTTTGGGAGTCATTACCTATCAAATAAAGATATCAGACGGTATAGTCTGAAGGGACATATCTAAAAAACATGTCTTATTTTTCAATATGCATATTGTAAGCCCGCAAAACACTACTGTTCTATCCTCACAGTGAAGCAAATGAATTTTATTACAAATGTCTTTGATCACAAACTGAAGAAGAGAACTGTTAATTCAAATATTGATATAGCGGCGAATATCTAAAAATCATAAGCTTGCCTAGAGTTAGTGCCAATTCGTTTTTAACGTAAAGATTGTTTATGTTTTTGATAAAATTAGGCTAGATGATAGGATTTTCGACTAAATGCTAAGGTTTTGAGATATGTATTGGTGGATGGAAATGCGTGGCGAATGTCAGGATGATATGGACGTCAATAAGGTGAGTGCTGCGTGTTAAACTCAAAAATTTTATATTGTCTAAAATTTGAAATCTTGTCGGTTTTCATGTTGTTGTTGTTGTTGAAATTTTGGGGTAAAACCTGTTTACTTGTCGAGTGAATGCATGTGGCTCATTTAGTGTAACGCCTCTATACGTAAGGACCGCAAAAGACATGTGTTTCACCGGGACAAAAAGAAAAATGCAACCCGAATACGTAATCAAATAGTGAAAAAGAGAAGAAACCATTCATGATGTCAAAGTACGGGAGAAAATGCAGTAGTCCTTTCGAGAACATTCTTACATGACGATCCATATAAGCGAATGACTTTCAATCGTTAATTGTGTGTCCGAGAAATGTGCAGGCCAACAAGCAAACGCTCGTCATCCAAACACACACACACAGAAGCCTCCTTGTAATCAAAGCAACCGTTACAAAAAAAAAAAAAAACTAGCACAGGGTAAAGACGAAACGCGGAACAACGCAAAACGCGGTTGCAAGCAATAACACTGATAACACAAGCACAAACTGCCACTGGCACGTTATCTCCGCGGGTGGGATACCACCCCGTGATTGCTGCAAGCCAAAGAACACTAAAGCAGATCCAGGATCAGCCCGAAGAACACTGTTTGTGAGACCAAAATCCACCCGTTTAAAAATTTTTTCACCCGCGAAATGTGTCTCAAAAAGCGCCCAGACACAGACCATGTATGAGTGAGTAGGCGATAGCAGGTGCGGAAAGGGTTAAGAGGGAGCAGAAGACTGACCAGAGAGGCCATGTCGGCCACCGGTTACGCCGATACCGCGGCGAGTTGGAGCATGGACGACGAGGGCTATCGCTCCTCAGGGCGAGGCGGCAGAGCGGAGCGAGGAGAAGGAGCCCTTTTCTTGATGGTATCGGCCCTCAGATGGTTGCCGCCCACCTCAAGCCGTGGCAGCTCTTGCCGCTCCTCGCTGCGGCGAAGTCGTGACCTCTGCACCGCGTTTCCAGTTCCCTTCCCGTGCCTTCTCACGTACTCACCGCTCCTAGTATCTCGTTCCTCCTTTGGAGAGTTGTCACCACATTCCCCTTCGTCTGTGGCCTCCTGATCGGTCTCCCTTTCTGGACTTCGCTCACTCTCATCCTCCCTCCTCCTACCTCCTCCGCTGCTTTGCCCCCTTCCCCCGGCCATCGCCTCGGAGTTCTTTCTGATTGGCTATCCTCAGCCCCTCGTGTTATTCCGAGCACTTCTGAGTGCTTCTGGGTACGTGAATGGTAGAGGCCTTTGGATAACACACTCGCTGCCTGGCTGAAGGTTACACGGTTCAGGAGAGGACCCGGGACGGGCAGCGGTACGAAACAGAAGAGTCCGAACTTTCTGATGATTTCGGTTTCTTTTGATGAAGAGATCTTGTCGTCTCTCCCTCGACTCTAATTAAATGAGAGACGTTGAAAGGCATGGGGAGGGTGGGGGGGGGATATGGGGAGAGGCGGGGAGGGGGGGTGGTGAGTGTGGGGGTGTGGTGCGCGTAAGGGGGGGGGGTATCTCCGGACGAAGGGGGTGAGTATCACAGGGAGGGGGGGCGCGGGAGGGAGGGGGGGGCGGGGAAGATAAGGGCGCGGAGAGGACGAGAGGGAGAGGAAGAGAAATATGACGGGGACTGTCGTCTTTGTCTTTTCATTGTGTTCAGGATGTTTGACGAGAGAGAGAGATTTTCAAGGGGACGGAGAGCGGGGGGACGTCGCTCCGGCTTGCATTGCAACCGTGGTTCTTCATAATGGTTTTTTTCTTCATCCAGGACGCTGATGTGTACAAGGGGCATTATGGGCACCTACACATTTAGAATATACTTTTATATTTAGTCCGATGAAAAAATGAGGTTATTCCACTACCTAAGTGCATATATGTTGACAGCATTGGAATGGAGAGAAAAGGATCTTATGCAATAGGGATGCGCACATGTACGATAATGGACAAGTTTGCCTTTTCAAAATTAGGGTGAACATCCAACTCCGGGAGCTTATAGGAACCATAATGTTGTGAAATGTTTTATGGTTTTGGAAAAGTCAAACAATTACCTTCTCTACAGGATTGGGGGCCACTTTGTCCTGCGACGACGACAAATTATGAAACGAATTTTGGCGCTTTTATGTGACTTGTTATTAACAGACTCTTCGCTGAGAGCTACCCCATCAATAAACGACTTACTCGATCAGAAGTTGACTGTTTATTGTCGAGTCTTCGCGCATCCCGTATCATCGATGACCTCATTGTGTAAGTTTGTGCGACAGAAGCATCCCAAATGTAATGAACTTCCTTTCACGCAATGCTATAACTTTGTCATTAATGTATTTTCCATCGTTCCATCATTTCTTTGCGTGAATTTGATGATGCATCACCTTTCCATGTGAACTCGTGATTACACTGGTATGCTCTTTGCATCTCTTATATGTGTGAGATATACTCTTTATTAGGCCGATACCTTGATTCAACACGAATAATCTTCTTTATCAAAAGAACGGTCCAATAATCTGTAGCAAAACTTCCAACTTTAACCATCCAATTGTACCTTTGTCTCATAGAACAAATCTCTAACTTGAGGTCCAATCCCATTCTCTACCACACTTTTTTTGTCCCAAATAGAAAACACTCAGAACTAGTAGGTCATAGTCCAAAGTCTCCGCAAACTTTTTTTTTTTGGTCGCATACGAAGAACTCATAACTCTAACTTTACGGATTGTCCAATTTTATGTTAAGTCTAATCTATATTCGCTAAGATAATTTAAATTATATCATAAAAAATCATAATCTTTTACTTGAGTCCACAAATGTGCCTGATTAACCCTCTATCGAAAAGTTCTCGTTGATGACTTTAGAAATGGAAAACTCCCAAGCACGAAGACC
>JAGVVM010009570.1:0-11358 GCA_019149425.1 Psidium friedrichsthalianum
GGAGTTAGGCTTTATTACCTGACAACCTCATTTTTCTGCTTTATTTTCGATAAATAACCCATTTATATCCAATGGGCTTTACATTATCGGGGATCGAGTTATAGGTCCAAGTATCTCACGTTTAGTAGGGAAGCCTAATTCAGCCTTAATTACTCCTCTCACTTAGGCCAATCTTGCCTTTGACGGCATTCAATAATAGATTGCTACTTACAATCATTAATCCATTAATTGATGAGCAACTGAGAATGCAAAAAACATCATCAATGATAATTTCATTCAAATCCCAAATCTCATTACAATATGTAATGGACATTAGTATTCCAAAGGTTGGTAATCTATTCATGGGTTTGTGCCTCTTCATGAGCAATAAGCTCATTAACAACACTAGGCTCTTTTGGAGCGGATTCTTTATTTTTTCCTCTTCGTTTTGAGGGACAGTGTCCTGTGATCCTATCGGTTTGCCATGCTTCAAGTGTGGGGAATTTTGATCCATTATTAGCATATATTTCAAGAACAGCTATCATAGCTGGAGCATTACAACTGGAATATAAGACTCTCGTTACCTTAGTAGCATCCTAAATGCGTCAGGAAGTCTATGGCCATAGTGTGTAAATGGATCGTACGTTGTACTCATTTCTCACACTCAGAAGTTCTTGGGTCTATTTGAGATAAATTTTTTTCATTCCATGAGATAACCTTAATGGTTTCTGACTATGCAGGCATGGAAGTTGTAGGTTTCCCAATTGATGGAAATACTGTCTCATGAAATGACCAATCTGCAAATCTAACAGTAAAAAGATCACCAATAGTTGGTTCCAAGAACCTAATGATTGATGGTGAATTAAATCTAACATAAATACCCAAATGACGTTGGGGGACCCATTTTGTCCTTTTTGGGGGTGTTACAGGCACTTGTACTGCACAACCAAAGTGCACAAATGTGAAATATCAGGTTCATAACAAAGAACCATTTGAGGAGAGATTGTAAGAGACTAGTCGTGGGGCACAACTAATTAGGGTTGCCGCATGCAAAAATGCATGTCCCATGCTGTAATCTTTGAGATTTGTTCTCAATAATAGAGTGCGGGCAATGATTTGGATACGTTTAATCAGGATTCCGCCAATCCATTTTGAGTATGAACATATGCCACCGGGTGCTCAACCTCGATTCCGAGTGAAGCACAATACGCATTAAAACTCTTTGATGTAAATTCACCAAAATTTATCCATCCTTATACTTTTAATTGGATAATAGGGAATTGTGCCTGAAACTTTATAACCTGCGCTAGTAAAACGTGCAAAGGTGACATTACGCGTAGATAATAAGCAAACATGGACCATTTACAGGATGCATCCACTAGTACCATAAAATATCAAACGGTCCAAATGGTAGGTTGTATTGTCCAAAATATCACCCGAATCGTTTGTAGGAATAATGGGGATCAAGATTAACCTCGTTAAAAGGTTTGATAATGAGTTTTTCTTATGAACAAAGTTCACAATTATAATCTTTAGACAACAATACCTTTGTATCCTTTAAAGGGGTGCCCTTTTATATTTTGAATTATTCTACGCATCATTGAAGTGCCAGGGTGACCAAGACGATCATGCCATAATCAAACTGATCAGGGTTTACCAATCTCCAGGACATGGTGGCGTAGGTTTTAACAGGCCTAATCATGAAATAATACAAATCCATAGAAGAAGTTTCTAGCTCTCATTGAATGGTCTTACGCCCATCTTATAAGAGGTAATACTGATATATTCCCTATTTGTTCATAAATAGTCTCAATATGGTACCCATTATGGCGTAATCTTTGAAGCTAAGCAGATCCTTTGGATCTATTGCTTAGAAGTAGCGTCTTCAATATGCAGGATGGTGCCATTTGGCAAAATAATTATGCATCCCAAAACCATCAATAATCAGAACAGGACCTAATATTGTATGGAATGTGTCTTACGCACTGTCATACTCGAGATAAAATTGTGATTACGAAATATGTTATGTGTTGATGCGCTATCAAGCAAAAAACATCATCCTTTTTCTCGGTAATTTTTTTTTGGTAGGTAAGAAATAATTAGCTAATCACAGCGCAAATATAAAAGGTGACCAAACACGACCTCGTACCAAGGTTACAAAGATTGTCCCCGAGGGTGCAAAGGTGTAGGGCCAAACAAAGGACAAAAACAAAAAATAAACAGCACCACAACCGGGTGGAGCCGAAACAACAGAAAGGGGCTGAAACAAGACAGGCCAACACAGAAGCAAAAACAAACAGAAAAAAAAGCAGCAACTGAGACAGAATCCTCGCACAGGTTCCAACAGCCACTGCAAACAGCATACTATAGAGGCCACCAAGGCAAGGAGCACCGAGCCAGCAGCTAAATAGCACGAAGGGGAAGTCCCAGCAAGCCAGCCAGAAACAACAACAGAAAGGGCCGAAAATAGGAGCTAGTGCAAGAGGCTGCAGCAGAAATATGCCACCAATAGCAACCACAGGCAGAAGAAACATTCCAGCAGCTCACGAAAAGGGCAGGGACAGAAAAAACCAAGCCAACACCAAGGGGGCCGAGATAGAAAGGGCTGACATAACAACAACAGTAGCAGAGAACTAGCAGACACCACAACCCCCATCCTGAAAAGGTCCAAGCAGTGCCAAAAAACATCTCCTTGCAGCACGGCCGGCCACAGCAGGAGGATTGCTATCCAATGAAGCAGGCCTATAAAGCCAGCACGAAATAGCCAACAGCAGCAAACCACAAAGCGGAAGAGGCAAATCCCAGCAGCGCACAACGGCACAGCCACCAAAAGTTACCCATAGCTATCACAAAGAAACTGAAAAAATACAGCAACAACAGAAAACAAGCAGGTGGAAGACACATCTCCCAGCAGCAAAGAACTCAGCAAGGACACGAAAGATTGATCCGGGAGAGGCCAAAGTGAAAAATAGCACACGAGGGAACTAGGCTCCAAAGGACAACAACCACTACCAGCAAAAGCAGAAGAGAGGAGATCCCAAGAGGCAAACCAAAGGAGAAACAAGGCAGCAAATCCCAGCTAGAGACAGTCGAGGGAAACCAACAAAAGCCACCAGGCACAAATCTTCTCGGTATTTTTTATTTGCACTTTGTTGACAACTTCAGGTATCAAGTATCATAAAATTACATATTAGTTATAAGATCAAATAAAACTTCAAAAACAGTAAATATGATATAAGTTCATAATCATTTCATTAATAACCATACCAGATAATCATAAAAGATAATATATTTAAAGAAAAGCAACAAGAAAGAAATTATCATAAAATTCGAAGTCTAGGTTGTTCCACTAGTCTGATGCCTCATCAAAGCAATCAGATGTCCTCAAAAATCAGGGACATCCAGGGATGCATTTGCTACTTCAGAGCAAGAGGAGTCCCACCAACAGAGATATTGTTGGCCTTAGCATTGGTTATGGCCAGTAGGATTATTTCAATGGCGTGAGATTCATCACGCTTGCCCGTATTTTTTAAAGATGCCTGGTATAGATCAACAAAGTGTTTCGACGTACGACAAATATGTGATCAGTGCCCAACCATGCCACAACGATAACAAATACTTTCATTAGTCACCTTCTTTGCCTTCTTTTCTTTGTTATGATTTGGGCCAAAGTTAGATTTCCTCAGGCGGTTAAATTCCTGCCACCCTTTGAGGAATATGTTCTTGCCTGCGTTTATGACCCTTAAAGTGGCTAGAATTTTTCTCAAAATTAGCATGTGCTTCAGGCAATGCTTTGAGCTAGCAGGTCTAAGATCATGATTTTTTAAGCAGCAATTCATTAGTTTGCTTAGCAGTGAGGAGTACAGAAATTAATTCAGAGTATATGACAAATTAACGCTGCCGGTATTGCTGTTGCAATAAAATATCCAAAGCATGGAAGGTGGAGAAAGTTTTCTCTAACAGTTTCGCATCAGTGAGCTTGACACCACATAGCTCAAGCCGAGAAACAATATAAAATAAAGCGGAGTTATAATCAGACGCTGATTTAAAATCTTGCAGCCTGAGATTTTTGCCAGTTTATACTGTGCTTGAGGGAGGATAACAGTTTTGTATGATCATATCTATCTTTAACCTTTTCCATAGGGTCTAAAGGTTTCGAATGGATAAATATTGAGTCTGCAGGCTCTCATACAAATGACGACGAATAAAAATCAATGCATTTGCATTATCTTTTACATTTGAGGTTCCGTCTTCTGTAAAAATTGCATTTTCAAGACCTGCCCTTGGAGGTGCATTTCCATGTCAAGGCACCAGGACAAATAATTATTTTCCACTTACTTCAGGATGTGAAATTTGGTTTTCAATATTTGCCATAATCCAAAAAAAAAAAAAATGAAGAATTGATAGAAGAAGATGAAGTGTAAGTGATTAAAGAAAACAACGAAAACACTTACCTTGCAAAAATTATTTACCCAATTGGTAGATCTTCGTGCTGATAACGTGTTGTGAAGTTAAACGGTGATATTAGGAATTAACTCAGAAATATAACGAGAGAAAGTAAGAGACAAGAGAGAAGTAGGGAGCAAATGTGAACTCTTTTTCGATTATCCAACAAGTTTACAAAGCCTCTATTTATAGGCTAGAAGGTACATGAATGGTCATGAATATACTAATGGAGGAAGACGAAGAGGTTATACTAATAATGAAGAAAGTGAAAAAAGGTAGAAGACGTTCTAATAATAATAATAATAATAATAATAATAATAAATATAATAATAATAATAGGGGAGATGAAGAGATGATATATTCACATCAATATATTTATAACAGATCAATCACTCTAAGGCTTTTTTATCAATCTTAAGGTGATGGAGTAAAACACCATCGTTTTGATTAACGGGGACGGTCTCTTACTTTCATGACAATTTTTTTTTTGATAAAGTAAGGAGTATAATAATTAACCAAAGCGCGTGGATTACAACTTTCACGACGATATTTGGTTATTGCATTTTCAATAAAATAGCGTATTCCATCATTTTTCTGCCGTGATTTATCGAATCTTTTGAAGTTATTTTCGTTAACTCAAAGTTAAGGAGCGTTACAACCATCTAGAGTTACGAAAATAGGGCCAGGCTTGTGTTAGAAATGAATACTCAAATCCCTAATCGGGTTTTTTCCTCTTACTAGGCACGCAATTAAATTAATAAACTAATCTCGGAAATGACATCCATATTTTGGTCCTCCCCTAAAGTTACGATTTTCCTTTTGGCAGACCAGGCAACGTAGCTTTTCTCCTGCGTTTGGTGTTTGTTTACTTATGGCCCGGGCAGGGGAGGAGCGGCACCTGTCGCAAACGTGTCAAAACCGAGCTTACCCGGGGGGCCCACTGTTTACCCGGTGGGAAGAGGGGCATTAGGTTTGCATGGTGCATGGGCTATTGCAGTACAGCAGAACCCACCCAGTTTCCCTCTCTACAAAGCCCCCCTGCACCTCCCCTTCCCCCTCCCTCTCTCTATCCTCACTCCCCACACCACTCTCTCTCTCTTCATTGCTTCATAATCTCTCTTTCTCTCTCTCTTCATTGCTTCTCTCTCTCTCTCTCTCTCTCTCTCTCTCTCTCTATGATCGTTTCTCAGTCCTTTCAGAAAATGCAGGTCACAGGAAACCTTAAAGAGAGAGAAGGGCGAGAGAGGGCGGGGGGACTTGGCTTTCTTGTTCAAGATTTCTCATGCAGCTGAGACCTTCGCTGGTCAGGTACGTGCTCTTCGCATGCAAGAATCTTCCGAAACGATCTCTGTGTTTTCTTTTCTCCCCTTCTTTCCCCGTTCGGTTCTTGATCGTTGGGCGATGTGGAGTGGAGGAAGGGCGTGCGATCTGCATGCATGTCGCTTCTTTGCCCTCGGTCACGGAACGGGTCGTCGTTAAACGCCTCAAGATCTGAGCAAAGCATGAAACCCCGAGCGCTGATTTCTTGATATTCCGACAATTCGCGACGATTTAACCGGGGGGAAAGCGAAAATATTCGATCACAGAGAGAGAGAGAGAGAGAGAGAGAGCTCAGAGAGGTACTTGTATCAGCTTTCCCTGTCGAGTCGTCGCCATTGATCTGTCCTGGGTAAGGAGTTGTCCCCTTAATCACGAGCTTTCGACTTGCAGCAGCCTTTCGGCCCATTCATTTGGTTGGTTTTTTGGGGGCTTTTTGATCGACGGGTCCGCTAGAGAGAGATTGGACTCGGGTCTTGCAACCAATTTTATGTTGCTGTCCTCACAAACTTTTCGAAATTTTCAAAATACAAATTTGTAATAAATTATCTTTTCTGTAACTTTAAAAAAAAAAAATTTGTGACTTTTTTTTCCCCTCATGGAGATACAAGCATTTGCGATTTGGGAAAGGTTGTCTCGCAGATATATAACGCATGATCAGGTGAGAATTTGGGGCACAAGCTTGCAAGCTAGCAATCATACTATTGCAAGTAGAAAGAAATGGCAACAGGTGCGATCTGATTTTTTTTTCTTTTTATATATTTGCTGAAAGGAGAGTGTTACCGTGACAGCACGGTTAGTCATTTTACTCTCGTGAGTAACGGTGCAACGCAATATTGGCCACTCATTTCAGTTGTGGGTTAAAAAATATATATATTGCGAAATTTTTTCGTGGCTTGCATAGCACGGTCACACCGTCATTGAGTAGTGTGACCGAATAGTGTGACCGTAAGGCAAGCATTTCACTATTTTGAATCAATACTCTCTGTCTCCTTCTAGCATTTAGTTCGCTCTTCAACCTCTAGTAATTCTCAGACCCAAAAAAAGAAAAAAAGAAGAAAAGAAAAAAAGAAAAGAAAAGGTCTCTTGTAATTCAATCTATAAAGCATTTTAAAGTAGAAATCGATTGTCGCCATAGCTAAAGTGCCCTTTTTGACATATTTGAGAATGAAGTGCTATGATTTGGTGAAATGATTTCATGGGAGGAAACAACCGATTTGTTTGTTCTTTCACATAATTCTGTTGCTTAATCGACACCTTTTCTTCCATGCAGATTGCTGGAAATAGCCCATGTAATTAACATCACTCTCCATAAAAAAGGAAAAAGAAAATTGTGCAATTGATTTAAAATGGAAGTCGCCGAGTGGAAATGTCCGGCCGCGACGACCTCAAATTAGAACCGCCGTTCGCAGGGCAACTGCCACCGGGCGAGCCCTCTTGGAGCGGGCCGCCGCCGTCATCTCTCTGCAAACAAAACTCGATCCTGTTGCTCACCCTCGATGAGATCCAGTACAGAAGCGCAAGACCCTGGGCTCGATGAGCATGGACGAGTTCCTGGCGAGCATCTGGAACGTCGACGAAAACCAGTCGTTGCCCTGCCAGAACGAGCCCCCCAGCGCTAACAAAAATGCGGCTGGCCAATCGTCTCTGGCGAGACAAGGTTCGTTCTTGGTCCCCACCCCGCTTTGCAACAAGACTGTGGACGAGGTGTGGGACGAGATACACAAGGACCAGGGCCGCGCCCCGAGTAACGAAAACAACACCATCCTCAACGACCATGAACCGCCTAGGCGACAAACAAACCTTCGGCGAGATGACCTTGGAGACTTCCTGGTCAAAGCCGGGGTTGTGCAAGAGTCTTCCTTGCCTAAGGCGACTCCCACCACCGCACCGCCTGTTCACAAGAGGAACTTCATGGACCTTCTCCATCTTTGGACGCAGGACTCGGATGAGAAGCGCGAGCGGGTACGGATACCCCAACACGCCTCAAGGCGGCGGCGGCGGGAACAACTTGCCGGCCAACAACGGGTACCCGGGGTTCCAAATGTACCCGCCCACCACTCGATACCTGGGGAATGTGCGAGTGGTATCATGAACGAGCGATGCCAGAGCTTGGCGGAGGCGGCGGGGCTGAAGAGCCGGAGGATAATCGATGGTCCACCAGAAGTAGTGATTGAGCGAAGGCAGCGACGGATGATCAAAAACCGGGAATCGGCAGCGAGATCTCGAGCCAGGAACAGGTGACCCTTTTCGTATTTCAAAATCCCCCACATCGAATCTACATAGTGCGAAATTGAGAACATTGTGTCTTTGATAATTCAATGCGTTATCGTGCAGGCATACACAGTTGAGTTGGAAGTAGAGCTCAATCAACTTAAAGAAGAGAATGAGAAGCTCAAAAAGAGCTTGGTGAAAAAATCTGATCTTTTGCCTTGTTCTATCTCAACTGCCACTGCATTCATTCGTTTACTTCACAACACAATCTCACCATCCTATACTCTTCGCCTTTTCGCGCAGGCGGAGGGCGAGCGAAAACGCAGGAAGGAGGTAAAATTTTTTGTCTGAACATTTCACCTGTAGGCATGACCTTGCATCAATTCAGACACGACCACTGCAAGCTTTTTATGTGAACTTTCCGAGAGCTAAAAATGTTGCGTCGGTGACAGATGACGACGAAATGGAAACTGCCGATCAAGGCAGAGAAGGCAGCCGAGAAGTACAAGTCATGAGGAGGACAGCGAGCAACGCCTGGTGAAGGAACGCCATGTTTAAAGAAGATGAGGTCAAAGTTGTGGTGGTGTGGATTGGGAATAAGTTGATGGTCAATATATAAAAATCTATATAAATAAATATATTCTGTATATACAGTAAATATCATGATAACGAGTTCTGTATAATGCTGTTGCGATTTGCATGTATGCATAAGCAGATAAAAAATCAAGCGATAATAATATGTATGTATTAAGGTCAGCTTTCATGTGGGTATGTAAGGCGTTGACTTATGTGTATATATGTCTATGTTATATATATAGCAGACAGATAACTTGGACTTTTTTTTTTTCTCTTTGGGTTCTGGTTGATTTAAATGAGTGATTTGTAACTTAAGTCCTTCCTTTGATATCTAGAAGTGTCAATTTGAGACAATTTCAATGAGAAGCTATTAAAGAACTGGCAATTAGAATTGGGTATGATGCCTTTCTAATCATAGAAGCATTTCTGAAAACAGAAACTTAGGACCTCTCTTGAAGTGAACTTATCCAGTTCATGACCATTATTTTGTGTACAAATAAGAATAATAAAATATTGTTGCATTATTTGCTTGCATTTGTTTTGTGTCTTCCATTGAAATGGCAGGATCAAAGTACACAACTTTGTAATGATTGAAGGTAGATTATATTTTATTTCTCGTCAAAGTAACATTTCATTTGTTTTTGAAAAAAAAAAAAGGTAGCATTTCATTCATTTGTGAAAAAAAGAATAATAAGATAGAAATAATGCGGTCCAGCTGCAAATCAGATAAATTCCATATAATTTCAAAATAAAATAATTTCACATAGCAAGATAAATCATAGAACATAGATAGGAGTCACACATAGCTGAAATTTTAAAGAGCAAATTCGATGACCGATCATGAATCTCTCTTCAGTGACGAACACACATTGAGATCGTCATCTGTTGCTTGTTACGCGAAACAAGCGATCGAACAATAAATAGACAAGGACAAGAAAATAAATAAGACACCAGATGTACGTGGTGCGGTCGTAGACACCTATACATCCACGAAGAGAGAAGAACGAATTCCATTATAGATCAAAGATACACCAGATATTACAAAAGATCGGGTCACTCAAAAACACTCCTAGTGTTTCCAGCTCCAATTACATTCAAGAAGCCACGCAGTGTAGCTTCACAATTCCTAATGAAATAATCTCTCAATCTCACAAGGAATTAATACGCAAATCTTATAACAAGATTACCTTTAATCTGCTTTAACACTTGAATTCTTGATGTAAATTCCACGAAAATAAACCCTTGCCACATCACTTGATTGAAACGACAACTTCCCTTGGATCATCTTTCTATCAATACGGTCCAACTTGGACTATAGACAAATAAGCCACACACATATTGGAGAGAAATAAAAAGTAAGTTTTTTTGTTGTTTTTGTTTTCTTTTTTTTTCCTGCAAGTTCGCCCCCCACTCCCCTTCAATCAATGAAAATCAAGATTGACTCTATTTTGTCTTATCTTACTGGAAAGTCCAACTCCAATAGAAATATGTTCTGATTCTTGATTTGAAATCATATCAAATAGAATATATCACACTATTTCTTCGAGATAGATTTTTGTGATATTCAAAAGAAATCTATCTTTAATTCATAGAGCAAGATATATTTATTTCGAAATTCAATTTTCACTTGGGCTCAAATTCGGTGACATAGTCTAACAGTGCTACGACGGTTTTGCCTTTCAAGGAGCATGCTCTCACAAACAACGCCATTTCAAAATTAAAAAGGATTTGAACAAAAGTGAAATCTTTACGAAATTCATGTCCGATCTCCTTCGAAACCGAAAACTATATACAATAAGGAATTCGAAGAGAAGTGATGGCCGTACATACATGCAAAGAACCCACAAATATAGACTTAGATCGGATAACAAGAGCTCACCGAAAAACATTCTAGATCCAAACTAGACTTGAAAGAAAAAGGCTTCACATACGAAAAGAAGCAAGCACAAAACAAAAAAAAAAAAAATTAAGAAATGAATCAGTGGTCAAAAGACTAGAGGAAAGGAGAGATTAATCAAACCCTCCTTTCATGGAGTAGAAGAGGGACAGTTTGTGGAGATGAGGATAGAAAGGAAGACGAGGAGGCCGGCGGCCAGAGTTGTGATTTGAGGTAGATTAAAAATACCGAGATTTGTCATCACATATTCTTTTGCTGCGTGGCGAAGTATTGATCGTAAAAAAACAATGGGTAAATATCAACTTTTAGTACAACAAATTAGTAAGGTTTGAGTGTAAAATCTTAATCAATTCTTATTTTTATCAGCTTGGGAATTGCTTAAACCTAATGTGAAATCACCAAATCTAAATAGATTGACTTAAAAACGTTTAGTAGTTAAGTTACCCACTCATTTGGCCTACCGCTCTTGCTAAAGTATCAACTAACGTTTAACCTCTTTTTTTTATTTTTCTTTAATGACTTCCCATTGAGTCGCTAATCTTTATTTGCCTTGATTTACCAATCCCTTACATAACTAGCCCTATCACCAACCATAAAAGCAGCCTGCAATCACCAAATTTTTCTTGATGAAATTATCACTAAATATAAATTAGTAAATCACATACAGGGATTTCCCCCCTTTACAACCATTTACTTGTGTACACACTTTAAGGTTTCCTCGATTTCTATGAGGATTACAAAGTTTAACACGTATTCTTAGCAAGCGATTTTACTTATCAACTCCCTTTTCATAATTACACCACCCACCACCGCACCACTTAATCTGCGAAGATGTATTTATTATCAACTTTCTCCAAATAAGACTATGTCCTTATTTGGCAAAATTTAATGATACGACACAATAACAACACCCCCTTCCATGAAAAAAT
>JAGVVM010009571.1:0-18941 GCA_019149425.1 Psidium friedrichsthalianum
CAATAAAACAAAAACGGAAAATATTCGTGTCCAGTTGTTCCTTGCTGAACATCTCGTTCTCCAGGAGGATACATGTATTCACCATCCGCTTGTTTGCTTTTTTTTCTCTATTCAACTGTGAGGTTTTGGGACATTGGCTTTGCATGATGTGCCCTAAAAGACGGTCCGTGATTCTGTTCGTCACTGTCCCACTTATGTCGTGTTTTATCATATATATATATAGAGATAGGAAAAAGGGGAAGCACGGAATATACGATAAGCTGGGAGCGCTTTTGGAGAAATGTAAAATCCCCAGTCCTCTCCCCCAATAGTGTTTGGATACTTGAAAATTTTGGTCAAATATTGTAAAGCAAAGAAATAATAATAATAATGGAAAAAGAGACGGCAAGCGATTGGGCGAGCTTTTGGCGGGGACTAGAGACAACCGCCAACCAAGCGGGCATCCATAGGTGACCCTCGTCACGCTAAATTACAGCCGGTCGATGCTCAACCGGTCAACCCTCGGCGACCGGATCTCGTGCCGATCACCCCTTGCCACACCGAATCCCGACCTCGATGTCGTCCCTCAACGAACGATATTTCGCGTGGACGAGCCTCGTCGTACCACATTTTTGCCGATTGACCCTTGGCTGATCGACCATCGACGAGCAGGTTAAGGGTAAAAACCGGGATTTCAATAAGCTTGCAAGGGCAAGAAAAGCAATTGGAAAAAATCGTCAATCTTAGAGAGAATTCCGAAGATGTTGCAAAACCTGCTTTGGATTTGCCAACGCTGGATTTCGTTCAAAGTGATCCTAACGAATTTTACCAAAGCGCCTCAACTTGGACTTTGGAGGTCCAAAGTCGCTTCCAAAGCTGCGCCAAACGTAGGTTCCCATACACATGTAAACAAATATGGTGAGTTTCGACTGGATATTGAGATAAGCGGGACCCAGAAATTAAATCATTGATTATCCTGTGCACCCACCACAAAATTGTCGCATCATTTTGTAGATTTTCTTTTCTTTTTATTTTATTTTATGTGGGCACATTTAATTATGATGAACTTGGATAAGTGGTATAATCGACAGTTCCCTAACATAATTTGATGACAATACTGTGAACTTTAGTTGACATAACGTGTAGCTCTGAGATAATTTTTGCCGATTCACTTTGAATTTGCGTTATGTATCAGCATTATACATTCTCAGTGCGACCTCTTCATTAACAAAGCGCGAAGTTCGTATCTTAAGCCAAAAAAGATTGAAGCGAGACAATGGGTTCGGATTAGCAGTCATTAATGGTCACATCAATAAGAATTAAGGCACAAAAGATATTAAAGAGGGCGGGATGTTTTGTGAAATAAACTATTGTATATATCGATTGCTCGATTGAAGCGGTGAAACCGCTCATTCGCATTGACGTTCGGTACTTACGGCAATTAATATTGCATGTCGATTCTGAAATTTCGAAATTCTATTTGCCAACATTTTTTCGGATATCGTCTCGTCACCACCTGAAATCGCCGGAGCGCCCACGTATCCATCTCGCCCGTGGTGTCCAATAATCACAACCCCACGAAAAATAAGCAAGCAAATCATATGTCGGGGGCATTTTCGTCATTCTTCCGCGGCCGTACTTTAATTAAGGGAAACGCTGTCGGGTTATGGCTTGGTGGAGACTGCCTAACAGAAAAACGAATCCCCCCCCAACCAAAAGTCGAAGCTCGTGGCACCGGAGGCGGAGGGCATTCTCGTCACATCGCTCTATCCCTGGTGGGACCCTTCAAATTCTTTATTACAATTAATTTGTTAGAGCTCCCGTTGTGTGTGTGAACACGCGCGCGTCAGGCCACACGAAATCCACACTCCTTCTAGACTCGCATTCGGCCTGGGCGAGTGGGACCGCTAACGACGGAATGTGGCATATAGAAAAATCCGAAACTTAGGTATATGCGTTAAATCCATTGGTCAGCTATTTATTTATTTATTTGTTTATCGTGTTTGAGGAAACTTGACTTCAAGTTCATTATGGTTTCAAATTTTCAATGGCATGATATTGTGATTTAGTACGGAGACTCAAAGTTGCGAAAGGAGCCGACTCTCGATGCTTTATTTATCTACCACCAATAAATGCGGCGTGTCACATGAGCGAGATCGATTGAGCCATCGGATGATCTAATTCTGATGCTACAAGCCTCGTGTGTCGATCAGGAGTCTTGTTGGGGGTTATACCTAATGTCCTACGGATGGACTTTTACTTATCATGCATTAACAAAATTAAATTGTGTTAATTTACAAGACTATATAGTTGAGCCTAAGCATCCATAGCTCAATACTACCATCCTTTTACCTAGAGAACGCAATCTCAAATGTAATTATAACTCAACTTTCATGGATAACGTCGTTGACTACCATCACGAAAGTGGAGAGTTTTTGTCTTGTGGGCTTAAGAGTTCTAAGTGCGAGAGAACCTGCCCTTTTGGATATGCTCGCTTCAGCTCTTGAATTGTTTCTTATAGTCGAGCGCTCCACAAGTATATGAGACTCCTTTGCCATTACTTTCAGTAGCTGGTTTATCTGAAATAATCGGCATCTGTTTTGCATTTTTTTTCTCTCTCTTGATCTAGAGTTAAATCTAAATGTATGTGCTCGCTATTTTATTCCAATCTATAAATAAATGCGAGAATTACAAGGCGCTCTGTGCTCTTTCAACCTATTGGTATTATTGTTGTCTCAATAGGACGATATTGGGGACGTTGGACTTAGACGCGCACTGCCTCTTGGCAAAATCCTAGTTATTGGAAAGAGAAACCTCAGCGTGTGTTTATTATTGATGTTGAAGTAAGATTCAGTGATCGGCCGCGGGTTGCGCTTTGATGTTATGACAAATCTGTCTTTGTAAAATGAACGAGTCTCAGTGGACCGTTCTAAGTTGATTTATCTTTAAAATTTACTGATTTTGTTGGATTTGCATCTTAATCTTGAAAAGTACGCACCTCTTTTTTTTTAATGTGAAATGAAAATTTCATTTTTGAAAAAAAAAGAGGGTGGTCCCACAATCTAAATCAACTAACGTTGAGGATTGCCATTAGAAAATTCTCCTGGGGAATCGACAAATGGAAATCCTAAACAACATCCTATTCCCACTGATTCGTCGCCAAGTTGACTTTTAATTACGTAATTTAGGAGAACATGGCGTGTCCCTCCTAAATGCCATCCTAATTCCCACTTGTTGATCGTCTAGTGGGCTTTCAATTACGGGATCGAGGACAAACTCAGTGTGCCGGGGGCACCTTTCCCGTACACCCCCGCATATACATGGGTGGGAAATGCTTGATGAACTTGCCCCGTTCGGATCCACATCCGAAAGAGCAGCAGTCAAGAAGAGGCCGAGGAGGGAAGAGGAAAAAAAAAAATCCAAAAATATTAAAATATTATGTCTTTGGAAGACAGATGCCGATCGTTTAAAATTGGCCAGACAGACTGAATTGATATAACTGCAAAAGGTTTAAAACCAAATTGATATAAAAAAGAGAGAGTTTATGACTGAATACGTGATCCTAGAGGTGGTGCTCGCTATCCCAAGGGTCGGAGAGGGCGAACAGGCAACCAAAGGAGAGGGCGATGCCTTGAACGAAGTGGGACTAGCTGGTGAGGCGACGGCACCAGAGGCCGTAGGTCTTGTCCTACTAGGTTTAGGTGCCAGGGGATTACGAATTTGGACGCCGTGGAGGGATTGGTGGGTTGGGAATGGGTACAACCTGGGCCCATTTAAAACTCATATCTGATTGGGCTTTAGAACTCTAAGTCCATGACGACCAAGCTAATTTAACCGGTGTTAACCCAACTCATCATGCGTGGGTTAGACAACACTAGACTCGGGCAAATGACAAAGGAGCATGGCACCTAATTTACACACCGTCCTTACACTTTCAACTTCGCGATGCGTGGTATCTTACATTACAATTTTTGTTCGTTTGTTGATGCGCAGTCATTTAAGGATGCAAAATCGGTCAATACTAATGAATCACGAGATTGGTCGGGATATGATGACGTCAGTCTTGCACAAATTATAATAGCAGCGAAAGATAAACCCACCGGCGTGGGCCCTGGCCCACTTGAAAGCCATGAAGTTGGAAAACCCGATTCTTGATCCATAGGACCAGGAATCTGGAATAGGGGCGAAAAAGGGAAGACCGCCCGGGCCCATTAGTCCGGGCCCACATCTCCGGTTTTTCAGCGAGAGGGGACGAAACATGGGCAGCAACAAGCCAATAGATACCCCTACGATCCTGGGAAAATGACCCCGCGATACCAACCAAACATTCAGAAATTTGGGAAACTCTAAACTAACAAATCCAGTATAAAATAGTCCTTAATCAACCATTTACGCCTGTCGCAATCTCGGCCCCGCCCGGTCATGGCTGTGGCCGGTCGTGGCTAGATATTTGGAACCGAATTCCCATGTCAAAGTTGGACAGCTCCGTTCATGATGAGGCGCGCATAAGAAAGAAGAAAAAAAGAGTCACGAGAGAGAGAGAGAGAGAGAGGGGGGAAAGGTAATGGAGAAGACGGAGAATCGAAAATGTGGGGTCCATCCATTCAATCGTGGTAGGACGGGCCTACCCAAGATTTTCTATGTATCATTCAAATACACATCTCTCGTTTGTTTCACGAAAAATAAATTATTTAAATCTTTTTCTAGAAAAACTAATTGTCTGTATCATTTAAAATAATTAGTTGATCAAAAGGATCTTTACTATCGATAATAATTTGTATTTAAATATTTTGATGGGTAATGAAAGTATTTTTCGCTATTATAAGTAATACAAACCACAGTTTATTGGGAAATATTTTTTAAAATATTTATTTTTCGGGTAACAAATGTAAGTGGGGCCGGTTAGCACAACATATCCATTTGCCAACTGATTCGGCAAAAACGCAGCTCCTCCCCAGTCCCGACTGCACACACTCCACGCCCGTTACTTTGTCACCACCTCGTGACAATGGAGACGCCGCTTCTCTGCGGCGGCGACGGAGACGGAGACGGAGACTACGCCCCCGTGAGCGGCTTCCGGGAGGCGAAGACGGTGTTCTGGGTAGAGACAGTGAGGATGTGGAAGATTGCCGCCCCGATCGGGTTCAACATTCTCTGCCAGTACGGGACCAACTCGCTCGCCAGCATCTTCGTCGGGCACATCGGCGACGTCGAGCTCTCTGCCGTCGCCATCTATCTCTCCGTCATCGGCACCTTCTCCTTCGGCTTCACGGTCGGCTTTCCTTTTCCTCGTCGGAGTCCGAATCACCTTCATTTTGTAGCCGCATCTATGTCTGTTCTGTGTGTTTGGAGATGTCGGCATTCGGGTACCTCGCTCGATTTCACGCTGATCGTCAGATACGTGGTTGTTTTGGGTATTTGATCGCTTTAACGGACAAAAGAATCTTCCTTTGATCTATCTATCTGGGTAGCACCGTGATGATTGCTTCTATCTCCATTCTCCCGTACGTACTGTTTTCTACAGTGCTGTCGTTCGCGAATGGTTGACTTGCTATTGAGGAAGCGGATTTGCGTCTTCGATATAAAGTTTATAAAACGATGATCGTTCGTTTGAATTTAGATATTGTCCGAGCTCAGCTACTCATGTCCATACCAGTCAAATCACTCTCTTGAGTCTTGAACAGTCAAAATTTTCGACCGCGGAAATTGATAAAAAGTGCCTTTCGTCGTTCAGCTCTTTTCTCTTCAAAACTTCGACGATATTACATGGCAACTACTCGTCTATCCAGCTGAGGAAGTTCTGTCCTATGGCCATAACATTGGACTGTCTCAATGGTCTATTCCTGTTTTAGATCTATGGACATCCAGAAGACTTTTTTTTTTTTTTTTGACATTGTGTTCTGCACGTAGAACCCCCATTGTCTTCCCCTTTTAATCATGTCTTATGAATCAATCATCAGCTTGGACAATGGGAAGTGCAGTGATATGCTTTGCGTCAAGCCTATGGTGCAGGGCAGGTTTCCTTGCTAGAAGTTTTATATGCAGAGATCATGGATAATCCTTTCCGTCACGTGTATCGCCTTATTTCCTGTCACTCCCATCCTAAAGATCCTGGTCAACGGGACGAAAACCCATCTAGCTGGAGAATTTCACCTCCAATATCCCTCAACTGTTGTCGCTTGCCATCAATTTCCCAACGCAGATTCCTTCGGCCCAGATCAAGGTCAGCGCACTCGCCTGGGATTGGTTACATAGCTCTAATCTGCACAATGGCTGCTTTGTCTCTTCACCATTGTATTCATGGGGCCCACTGTTGCAGCTGTTGCATATGATATTACGAGCTTGGGAAGCCCGGTGGCTCCATGTTCTTTATGTCTTGTGGTTTTGCAAAGACGCTGTAATGGCCCCTATCTTGGTCCGCATTGGGACTTGTGGGCCCTTTGTGAGGCTGTCCGTCCTGCCTCCGCAGTGATGGCTTTGTCTGGAGATTGTATATGATGAGCATGATCATCCTGGCCAGCTATCTTGATACTGCTGTGATCGCAGGGGGTTCCCTTTCTAGTATGGTGAGTGACCAGTGTGAATTTACCTATGATCGGCTGGGGTCGGCTGAAAGTTCATGCAATCAGGCATGAACTTCATTCTCTTTTGTCATTTTTCCGTCTCCATATGTTTCTTTCTGGTCTGTTTATTCACTGTACTCATCCTTGGTTTAAAAACTTGCACATGAACTTTATGGGTGGAAGCATATGCTGTTCATCAGAAATAATGCTGCATCAGGTGAACTGGACCTATTCTCCCTCTTGGAATTGTCTGTTTGCATCTTCAGGCATGCGCACAATTTAGAACTTTGCTCCTTTTTCGGGCAAAGTCTTTAATTGCTCAGATATATCCGAATATGGGGTCCTTTAACTGTTTTTATTTCTCAGTGTTCGTGTTTCCAAACGAGCTGGGGCTGGGACATCCGAAAGCGGCCAAATACTTTTTTTAGTCTCTTCTAATGGACCTTCTCTGCATGGTTGCTATTTGCTAACTAGAGAACCATTTCTCCACCATTCTCACAAGCAGTAAGAAGTTACAAGAGGCTGGTGTTCTCGCCTAGGGCAAGTCTGCTGTGGTAACTATGGTCTTAAACGTGTCCAGCGAGTCATATCAGGTTCGATGCCTCTGCTTTCATTCTTTACTGCATACTTCGACCTTCATCGCCATGCTGCTTACTTTAGTGTACTCAAACTATCCCCACCTCCACTCTTTGCAGGTGTCGCCGTCAGGGGTGGATGGCAAGCCCAAGTTGCCCATATAAACTTGGGCTGTTATTATCTTTCGGGCTTCCTCTTGGATTTTTTCTTGGCTACTCTGCGAATTAGGCGTGATCTAGAATATTTACTTCCCCCTAGCTTCTGCTTAGTAGAACTGCATTTGCAGCAGCTGTTGTGAGAGTGATTAATCGAAAGTTTAAGCTTTATGTGAGAATGAATATAATTTCCTTTCCCCCAACACATGTTGGTGCCAGGTAAACTTGCTGGCATTTACGGTAGTATTCCAAGCTGATTCTTCTTCCTTAGTAGCCGATACATCTCTATATCATCCCATTTGTTCATTCTAGCTTTATCCTGACTAAAGTTCAACATTTTTTGGGGTCTCTAGGGTGGCATGATTTGTGGAACTGCTCGCAAACCTTGTTGCTTTTGCTGGTGCTATACAAGACCAACTGGAAGAAGGAAGTAAGTAATGCTATTCCTGCAATTCTGAAAGTAGGTAAAATATTGGTTACATCTGGACACAACCAACATCCAGGAGGATTTCCATTAATTCCTATGAATTTCTGTTTCCCCTGTCCTTGTCGTGAGGTAAATAGAAATGTGTGGAAGTAAACTACTTAATATGCTGAGATGAAGATAAAGCAGAAACTGGAAATGACCGTGAAAGTTCTAACTTGTTCGAACCGAGGTCATTCGCAGGTGGAGCAAACGACGGAGAGCATGAGAAAGTGGGGCGGGCAAGATACCATGCTGAAGCTAGCTGGGGATGCCATATGAAAGCAGAAGCCATCAGCTGCATCTTTAGCACGAAAAGCATGCAGGAAGGGAAAAAAAAAAAGAAAGAGTAAGCTTGTCAGAAGTGGGATTTGAACCCAGCCCCTCTCGAAGACCAGAACTTGAGTCTGGCGCCTTAGACCACTCGGCCATCCTGACTTCGAATGTCACAGTCCATCGTCGTTATAATATAAAGTATAAAACAGAAGGATAGGCCGCCTCTTTCAGGAACTTTGAAGATGGGAGATTGGCCCAACCCGAGAAGTAGTGCGCGCCGTGCCCCCACTCCGCCTGACAGTCGCCAGCCAACCATTTCCATTTCCGAGGCGAAAGGCAGATTCGCCAAACGTCCCTCCCTCCTTGGGTTTTATCCTTCACGCTTTTCGAGTTTTCTTCCCCTTTGGCCTTTTTCAAAGTCCTCCCTTTTCTTATCGGCAGAGGAGCTCTCCAAATGGCGGAATGGGAACAGAGTAACGAGTTGGTTTCTCCGGGACGATGTGGACGAAAATAAAAAGGGATGCGGTCGTGAAAAAACAGAGAGAAACGGAGATGCTTCTTCTTCTTCTTGTTCTTCTTCGCATTCGACTTCTCATTTCCCAAAACCCTAATGAGACATAGGAGACCAAAGGAGGTAGAGTACTGGAGAAGGTAATGACGGAGGGGAAGAGGGGAGAAAGGAGGGGACTTTGAAATCTCCCGGCGAAAAACCCAAAAACAGAAAGGAGAACTAAAAAATCTGGAGCAAAAGTTGTGGACGGAGATCATACATTTGAGGGCTTCACGATAGTGGAGCAATAGTGTTTACTTGTGTTGGTTCTAGCGTTTCGGTTTAGGTACTCGAACCGTCGCAATGCCGCGAGTTGTTTTGCTCTGGACTGAGCACTCCTCATTTGTACCGATCTTTTTCACCCATGTTTTAAAAGCTAATTTTAAAAGCTAATTGTACTTCTCTCCTCGTATTCTTTTGATTTTATGACTCATTTGGTTCAGCACTGCAAATAGGCTGTGAGGCTTTAAAATCCCTTGGCCAAACACAAATGACGATTGGTTCCTTTTTTTGCTTAATTTTGAAGAAATGCAATTGCATCTCTAAAGCCTCTAAAGGACCGTAGCCTAAAGTAGCTCCAAAAATGCTTTAGAATGTTGCATTTTCGGAAGGAAAATTCAAAAAAGATATTTCTTTTAACTTTGCTCTTGCTCAACTATCATAATTCCGAAAAATGTCCCTACCTAACACAATGTCTCCAATGAAGTTTTAGGCCATTGAGGAGAGGTTGGCGAGCATCTAGCAAGGTTGATTGTGGCTGCCGGAAAGCTAGATTTCCTCCTACTCGCCGTTGAGTCTCGCCAAAATTTTTTTAAAGAAAAAATAAAAAAATTACTTTCCAAAGTGTAATTTTGCCAAACACCATCTAAGCCAAAATTGTTTCTCAATGCATTCTAAAATTACAATTTACCAAATCGTATTTGTATTTCGAAAAACCATTTTAGCTCGAAAGTATTTGCATTTCCCCAAAACCTAATCAAACAGGCTATATGTGCCGTGGAGTGCCATTTCTAGGAAACTTGTGAACATGAGTTTTTATGACAAATAAAAGGAGTGTATTTATGACCATAGTTCAAGGTATTTTTTGTTCCCTATTGTCTCTTTGCAATTTGAGTCAAGATAGAAAACCAAATCAATAGATAGTAACCGTCCTTGCTTGAAGGCCAGATTGGTGATGTAGACAATGGAGGGAGGAGCACACTGTGGCGAGGCGGACTTAGAGCTCCCCATGGAAGCAACGACATAGGCAGAGTCGGAGTCGACGGCGGCGGTGAAAAGAGAGAGATCCAGGTGGGGATGAAATGTGCAGAGTCGAGAGCGCGAAGGTGTTCTTGGTCGCGAGGATTTGGAAACGGTTGAGAGGAAGGAGACGACGTGCAAATCTCAAGACAAAAGTTTTGGACGAAGATGAGAAATTTGAGGGCTCCACGAACCGGGAGCAGTAGTGCTTACTTGGGTCATTGCGTTTCGGTTCAGGTGCTCGAACCGTCACAGTGCATGACTTTATTTTTAGTCCTGTATCCAAATCGGAATGTGATCCGACCCGAAATACTCAATTCCAATAGGACATCCTAATTAATCAATGGATTTTAGCGTACGGCACCACTCAAGCACCCAATACTTTTCCTCCTCGGACCCCAAAGCTTGTGTCCGGCGCCTCAGATCGCTCGGCTGACGTGGCTTTATTAACTCTATTCGAATTTCCAGGAAAGACGTGGGAGACTTTCGGAGACGTCCGAGGAAAGTACCAAAAAAAAATGGCGGTGGGCTCCAGCCCACGGGGTTGTGCGCCCCGCGTCCACGCCGCGTTCACACCGCGGGCCAAGCATTACCAAAGGCGAAAGCAGATTCCCCAATGGCCAATGGCTGTTCTATTTACCCATTTTGTCCTTTTCCTACTGCCAATTATCTATCCACCCATCCAGCCAAAAAACGACCTGCTTAAGAATGATTATTTAGCGTATTTTCCAAAGAGAATATTCCTTGCGGGCATTTCGTAGTATTTCGCTAATCGCGAGGGCAAATTGTTAATCCGCCCATCTCGAGGTCACCGATAAATTCCCCCACTCGCCAGTCCCTCGGCATTCTCCGCTCTATCTTGTAGACTTCGCTCAACACCAAATATGGCGTCTCGCTACGAACTGGAGGTGACCGTATCGTCGGCCAGGGACCTCAAGAACGTGAACTGGCGCCACGGCCCGACCCGCCCCTACGCCGTCCTCTGGGTCGACCCTAGCAACAAGTGCTCCACCAAGGTCGACGACGAGGGCGACACGTCTCCCACCTGGGACGAGACCCTCGTCATCCCCTTGACCCCCGGCCCCATCGAGGACAAGACCCTCTACATCGACGTCGTCCACGCCGGCTCCGAGGAGGACACCAAGCCCTTGATCGGATCCGCTCGGATCAAGCTCCGCGACGTCCTCGACGAAGCCGGCTTCGGCGACCCTCTCAAGCGCAGCCTCCAGCTGAAGCGCCCTCGGGCCGCCCGCACGGCAAGGTCGAGGTCAAGGTCTGCGTGAGGGAGCCGCGTTATCGCGCGCCCGACCCTTACCTTGCGCCCCCATACGGGGTCCCGCCGGCGTCGAGGGAGTACGCGCCGCCGGCGTACGGCAACCCTTACGCGGCTCCGCAGCCCAACCCATACTACGCGGTGGCGCCTCCGGCCGGTGGCTACGGCTACGGCGGGTACAATGCTCCGCCGCAGCAGTACGGGCAGCCGAGCTACGGGCAGGCGCCGCAGTACGGATACGGCGGGGAGCCGGCGGCGGCGTACGGCCAGTACGGGCAGGAGGAGAAGAAGAAGAGCAAGTTCGGGGGGATGGGGACGGGACTGGCTGTGGGCGCGGCGGCGGGGGCCCTCGGTGGACTGGCCCTCGCGGAGGGGTTCGATCACCTGGAGGACAAGATCGCCGATGACGCGGCGGAGAAGGTGGAGGATGATCTCGGCTACGACGAGGGAGGGGATGACTTCTAGGGAGCGGCCCCTGTCCTTTCGTTTTTCCTAAAAGTTTTATCGTTTTCTGGGGGAGCTTCTTTGCGGATGATGTTGGCGTGCCTTACGCATCAAATTCTATCCAATGTAACGCCTAAGCAAACTCTAGAATTTTTATTTTATTTTTCGATTATGTCGACTTGACGTTTTCTTCTTCTCCAATATTTGCAATAAATAAATGACAAAATTGCGTCCGAGGTGGAAATAAAATAGAGAGAGAAGACTTTACGTAGGGTTTCTACTAACTTGGGTCGACGAAAGGGATATTATTTGGATGCCAAAAGCTTAAAGACAACGTAAAGTAGCCGGTGGCGAATAATTCCTTTTCCCTTTAGCGTAGTGGTGATGCCGGAGAATCAACTCCCATGCGCACCTCGTCAATCCACCAAATCCATTTGATTCTCATGCAAGCAAAGGAAGATTTCGGCTGTGATACGATCCGACAGGTGCCGTGGGAAGAAGGGGCTCAAGATGGAGTTTTTGTAGAAGTTGAAGAACACGGCCGATTCGATTTGATCAAGGCTAATGGAATATTTATTAACTTGAGTAATATTTTTAGGTTGTGTCCTAAGCTTAAATAGATTTCGTGATTTAAGGGAATTTTCAAATTCAAGTTGCTTTCCTAGTTAAAAGAGTATTTCCTAATTTGAGCAGGTTTTTGGATTGCTTTTAAGTTTAGGGATAAGTTTAAAATCCTAAAACTTGTCTTGAGAGTGCCATTGAGTTTCAAAACTTACAAAGAAATAACATTCAAGTCCTTCCGTAACTTTATTTGACTCAGCTAACGAAAAGTGCTGACGTGACTTTTTAAATTATTTTCTCTTCTATGTGGCGCTGACATGGCGAAAACATGAAGGATAAGACTAAAATGACGTCGTTTTGGTCCAAAAATAACGGCGGCCCTCGCTGACCACTGGCCGACCATTCCCTAGAGCCGACGGCCCTCAAGGCCCTTGTCATTTTGCCTTTTTTTTCAATTTTTTTTTTTGTCTAATTTAAATAATCATTTGATTAAAAAAATTGTATTAGACCAAAACAACGTCGTTTTAGCCTTATCATTGATGTTTTAGCCATGTCAGTGCCACATAAGAGAGAGTAAATAACAATGAAAAAGCCACATTGGCATTTTCGTCAGCCAAATTAGATAGAATTAATGAAATGATTTGATTGGATCAATTTGACAAGTTTCAGGATTTATTGCATTTTTTGTAAATTTTTAGTAATCAATTATATTTTCATGACAAGTTTCGGGACTTTAAGCACTTAAGTTGGTTTCCTAGTTTAGATAGATTTTCAAGTTAAGCAGGTTTCCTAATCAGGTTGTGTTTCTTAGTTTACATGGTTTCTAAATTTGAGTATTTTTTTTTTTAAATATGGATAGTTTCTTAGTTCGGTTTGTTTCCAAATTTGAGTAAGTTTCCCGATTTGAATAAGTCTCTTAGCCTGAGAGGTCTCTTAACGTAAGTAGGTTTTCAAATTTGAGCAATGTTCCTAATTCAAGTTGTTTCCCAACTTAAGTAAGTTCTTAGTTTAGTTGGTTCGCTAATTTGAGTAGGTTTTCTAATTTGGATAGGTTTTTCAGTCCAATTTGTCTAATAATTTGGATAAGTTTTGTGATTTAAATAAATTTTTTAGTTTTAGTAGGTATCTTAATGTAAGTAGATTTTCAAATTTGAGTAATTTTCCTTATCCAATTTTTTTTTCTTAATTTGAGTAGGTTTCCTTCTTCATTCGGCTTCCCAATCTGAGTAAGAGTTATAATTTAAGCTGGTTTCCTAGTTAAGTTGATTTTCTAATTTGAATAAATTTCTTAGTTTGAGTATGTATCTTAATGTAAGTAGGTTTTCAATTTGGAGTAATTTCCTTTATCCAAATTATTTTCTTAATTCAAGTAGGTTTCCTTTTTCAAATGGTTTCCCAATCTGAGTAAAAGTACTAATTTAAGCTGGTTGCTTAGTTTAGTTGATCTCCTAATTTGAAAAGTTTCCTTATTTGAGTGGATTTACTCATGCAAATTGGTTTTCCCAATTATGTTGTTTTCTAATTTAGTGTTTCCTATACTTAGTCCGCTTAATATTTCCCAGTCTTAGTCGGAAGGTGCATTGTCAATTCTATGCATCTAGATTTGAGGTGACAATATATCAGAATTCTTATCAAGTAAGTGATTTCTTCGGTTTGTTATCCAATTGGTGGTGATGAATTTTAAAATTCTCTGTTTCTTCATCCAATCAAGGGTGACGGACTCTAAACTTCTTTTTTGGTAAAAGATTCAATTCAATTCGCGTGAACCTTCCAACCTCCAACGCACAGGGATCCAGTAACGACCAAACACCAGGATCTACAGATGTGTAGAAACGGGTGCAAGGTAGATGGGAGTTAATGTAGAGCTAGGGGGGAAAAAACAAAAGACAAAAAAGACAGCACCAAGGACAAGGGACACCCAAGCGGTGAGAAAAGAGGCAGTGCAGGAAGCAACAAGAGACCGGGGTGAGACGAAGAAGTTCAGGTGAACCAAGAATTCATAGTTTGGGCGAAGTAAAATTGTTGTTTCGGATGTGTCCCACCTCTTTGAAAGAAAAAGAATATGATGCAGGTGGAATAAGCAAATTTCAAGAAGTGGAATCAAGAGCCTATTCCGAAAGATGATCTGATCCGCCCAAAACCAGATCAAGTAGCATGAGCCACGCAAAAGAATATTGTCCCACCGACCGGGTCTTCCACCAAATCGTGATGCGAATGGATTTTCAAAGGTCCAATTGCGCCAGCAAGGGTTCAACTTAAAGCTTTCCAATGCAGGAACCCGTGACTCAGAACCAACAAGTGGTCCAAGTCGGGTCTGCAACCAGAAGGGGCATAGACCATCTGCGATTCTGCGATAATTCAAAAGAAGCACCTGAGTCGGCAGCCAATTTCTGGGCGGGACTCACTGTCTTCAACGGTCTAGTCGTTCTGATCAGACAGCTTTGTTTTTTTTTTGTCACAATCAGCTATCCAAAGCACACCCAACAATCCGGCAGGTTTGCCTCTACCTCTCGCGATAATTGAGAAAAATATGAAGAGGTGTTAGCAAGCAGCACGTTATCAGCCTGTGCGTGAGCTCACGAGACTTCGTAAAATGGCGACACGTGTCTAGTGACGTGGAATGAGTGACACGGAAGCCTTTCTCCATTTCTGTGTTTCTCGAAAAACCCACTAGGAGAATCCAAATAAGTCGACATTCCATTCTTCGTCGGGCGAGAGTGGCGGATAGACCAGTGAGACGAGGCCAATTGATTTTCGAGAATATTAGCTACGTATTATACAACTTTGCCTCATCAACTTTACTCTTTGTCCCCGTTCAACTCATGATGCTTATTTAGTCCTAAGAAGTAGACCTAATCTTAATCATGCTAATCAAGCTCGTTGCACCCGTGACGTAAAATCATATTCCCCACGTTCCTCACGAAATTACGAAAGTTAGGGTGGATCGTATCGGACTAAATAGTGCGGACGGGGAGCTCGGACCAAGAAGTGAATAACGTGCCCATGCTCGACGCAAATTGTGCTTTCCCGCCCACTTCGGTGTTAGCCCATGATTAGGTTTAATAAGGAAATCTCCGGCATCGAACGCGGGAGGCGAGTTTTACTATTTAGGAGGGAAAAGTATAAAAAAAAAATTAAAATCATTGTGCTTGTATCAATTAGTGGCCAAACCTTTTAATTGTACGAATTTAGGTCTTAAACATTTTCACGTTTTGCCAAGGAGTCCATTCGGCCAATTTTGGCTGAATCGTTTGAAGGACGCCTGTTACATGATAGCGTTGTTGTGGATATAGAATTTTTAAATAAGGAATTTCATAATTCTTTTTTCTTTCTTTTTTCTCTCTATTTTTTTTTGTGGGGGGAGGGTTAAGGGCCGGCAAATGTCGTCGGCTGACCTTCACCGTGCTTTGGGAAGGGCCCCTAACACCTCAGCCCGATTTGGGGATTGGGGGAGGAGCCCCGGGTAGCTCTCCATGACTAGGCGAGGGTTGAACAGAGAATCTCAGGGGTGGAAAAAAAAAGGAAAGAGAAGAAAAGAAAAAGAAAAAAGGTTTTTACCACCCAAAACCATAAAATTATTAACATTATGACTTTAAGTCGGCTGGGCTACGTAAGCTGGGCGAATCCACGTTAGAATTTCTGATCAAATGGCCGAATGAGCTCAATTGACAAATCACAAAGGTGTACAGCCTAATTTCCTATAACTTTTTTCTGGTCGAACCCTAATTCATACAATTGAAAAGTGATATTGAATGGACACAAGTAAAATAGGCTCAAGACTTGTGTTTAGGAGATGAAGTCGCTCACTTCTTAGTGCAGAAACATCTCCTTGCAAACCTAACGCTACTACTCTTGTTAGAACCATCATTTCCCTTTACGGGGTATCAAAACAAAAAAGAGCATAGGTTCCGCCGTACTTCTTCACTTGCACTGCAAGTACGGGGAAAGGGTCACCGCCCGAACTCTTTCTCAAATCTTAGAGGCAAAGGAAAGCAAAGGCTCCTTCTTAACTACAAATATCATTCCTGCACTTGTGATTATACTTCCTTCCCCACCACAAAACGAGATTCCAACCACTAAGCTTGTGTCTCTTGAGGCTCTCTAATTTTTTTAAGGTACTTCCCTTTTGTTAGCACAAACAATTCTTAGGGACCCCCCCTCTCTCCTTTAGTGATTTGTTCTGCCTTTCTTGCTGTGATGTGCTCTTCATTACATGTTGTCGAAGTACGAGATTATCGCCGGTTCGAGATATAGATATGGCGGCAAAATCGTGGCACGCATCAAAAGATTGCTTCCGGGGGCAGTGGTGAGTGCGTCTCTCTTTGCTCCATCTTTGATTACTTCTTAGTCATTCCAATGGGCACGTTTATCGGTGATCTATCGGATTTTTTTTTTGTCTTGATTGGTAAGAATGATAAGTTAATAACCTATAATTTTCAAGGTGCGCATTATATATTTAATATATATATATATATATATATAATATATATCTCGCTGAATTAGGAGGAAGCAGGTATTATTCTACTTCTTCTCAAAAGCTATGCCTGATTTCAGAGTTAAATCGAGTTAAATTTGCACGGGATCAATGTCGAGAGTGTAGACAAGTTGGACAGCCTCCTTCATTATTGTTGTATCGGCCATGTCATGGGCGGCGCACGCAGGCAGGGCCCAAAAACCAAGCCGAGAAGCCGGCTGTGGTGATTTGCCGTGAAGAATACGCCAACGCCTATCCGCACGGAATGCATACAACGAGGTCTGGGCAAGTGTCCTGCGCTCTCCGACAACGACACCCCGCGCGACCCAGCGGACGACCACCGACGGTTCGGCTCCCCTATACGCTCTTCGCCGAGCATCTACTGGAGCCGGACCAGCCCGCCGTCATACGGAGCCTCGGACTTGGCCACGCATCCAACCCGGCAGAAATCCCTCTGGCGGAGTACTTTCTCCGGAACTGGCCAAAGCCTTCCGGCCTCTGCGGCGCCTTGATAAAGGAACTCGACCGGAACGCGGGTCCAATACCGCCTCCCTCAAATCGGCCTTCAATCTCTCGGCAAATCCCAATTTCCGGATCCTGAACCAGTTTCCCGAGCATCTTAACCCGCCTTGACCGAATTCTCGGAATTCGAAAGCACGTTTGACATCATCTTCCTCTTACTACGACCAAATTCGATCCATCCCAAGTATGTGCTCGACGCTGTTGAGCCGGCTCGAGTCGAGCGCGACAAAGCGAAAGCGAGGCCAAGTACCATCAATAAGCTCCTGCAAGGCTCGGCCACATTACTTATAGCGTAACCGCTTCACTGACTATAATAGCATGGACACGGTTCTTGCGATGGTGGTGGCTGCGCCGGCTATAGCAGTGGACGCTTCGTCGAAATGGACTCGGCCAGAGCTTGAGAAAGTATTGGTACAAATGGACGTGGCTTGCCAAAGGACTACATATTGAAGAGGAATGGGACACATTAGCCGGCTCGTGGCTCGGATCAACGACACGAGCACCCGAGCACATTCGTTCGATTTACGGTTTTGGCTCGACCGTGGGGACGACAAGATCCAAGTCCGGTCGAAAGGAGACCTCGGTGAAAACGAGTGCAACGTTAGAGAGCAGCTTGACGAACTAGACAGAGCACTTGTACCTGGGTTCATGACCATGAATAGGTTCGTCGCGAATTTGTTGTGAAAAGAGCTTCGGGGAGCCAAGTTAAATATACGAGGCAAATTTCATCTCCTTATTAATGAATTGTGGTCAAATTCGAAACTATTGGCCAGATTTCTATCTTGAAGTATTCGCGCCTCTTTAGATGTTTGTCTGCGTGGAAGTGATCAATGGAAATCGCCTTTTTAGCCTTTAAACTATTGGATTCGCCAGAAATAACAAGTCAACCAAAAACACGCGTCAACAGAAATATTCATTTTCCAATCTACAGAAGTGAAAACACCTTAGAAATTGTCCGTTCAAAATTTTTAATTATTTTAATATTATATTATATTATATTATATCTTTATTTTCTTTTTCTACTTATTTTTTATTTTGCCTTAGCCGGGGCAACTCGTACCTTGCATACAACATCCTGTGGCGAGGTGAGATCGATTCTCGCCAGATCTAGATGAGGCTCAAGCAACTCGACGAATCTTGGCCTGCTAAGATCTGCAAGCTCGGCTCGCGAGCGTGAAACGTAGAAGAAAAAAAAAAAGAAAAAAATAATACAACAATTTTAATTTTTTTCTAATTTTGTCTCGAAAAAGTCATAATATTGAAATCATTTTTCAAATGAAAAATCAAACACTAATAAAACTTTTCGGTACATATCATCAAACAAAGAAAGACCAAACCGTTTTTTACAAAAACAAAATCATTCATGGAGTTTCCGTTAATAAATGCACACACGTCTCTACCGATTTTAACGTAAAAACACATTAATGAAATAAGTAGAATATTAATTGGTATTATTTAATGCAAAGCAATATGTAAGCACTCGGCAAGCCCGAGGAACGGTGCTCGCTCTAGATTCACTTTTCAACCACTGGCAAATTTTAAAGGAAAAAATAATAGCACTTCATTTCTAGCCAACCTAACACTGCTCGATCCTATCACCTCCTGTTACAAACCTTATCTGACAATACTTACCTCCCTCCAAACACTTGTACCATCAAGCTCTCTCGGTTATCTAAAGGAAGATGGAGACTCCACCGAATAGATCTTCATTTCTCCTAACTCAGTCCCTACCCCACACTTCCTCTTCTTTTGAACTACATCACCAAAAAATCTATCTCATTCATTTAAAACACAATTCATGTAATTATAGCACTCACTCTGACATAACCTACCTTACTTCATACTTTCAACTCAAAGAGTAAATAA
>JAGVVM010009573.1:0-12796 GCA_019149425.1 Psidium friedrichsthalianum
GGAGCAACGTTTGGATAAATCGTTATCGCCGTACGCTTGGTATAGGATTTTATTGTGAAATCATTTTAAGCAGTAACCATTGCCTGATTTAATCTAATGGAAGTGCTGTTTGTATCACCAATAGTGTCAAATGTCAAACTTATAGCCTGTGTTCTGGTACGCATGTCAAAATATTCAATTCCATCTATAAAGTACAGAGAGATTACATGAATATGAGACTTGAGTGAAGAGAGATCAGTTTGACGCCCCATCTTACAAGCGAAACAACACGCCACTTGATAAACGGATAATAAGATAAACAAAAGATTGTATTGATGTTAGATTGTAATATAGCTAGACACATTGTTTTTCTCCGGAGTTTAATTTGTTGATATTCGGATCACGATTATAGGTGTTAGCGTATTACTAAAGAATGACCAATTATGAAGCTACGAACTTTGTAAAAGTAAAGATAGAGGGAGGAAGTCTATCCCATCTTTGTGATCGATGTAGGAGTCAACTTCGCTTTCGAGTTCTTTTGCTTCCGCTCGAATTCGTTCTGTTTTATTTTAGAAAAAGCAAAATTAGAATGACTCAAGGATTGAATTGAACAAATCCAATCACGCTAATTCGTTAATATGGATTATATACGGTACTTTATGAAGATGAAGTTAATATAAGTCCAAATGCTTTTATGTAACTAATCACAGCTAAGTCATTTGCTTATTCGTCTCCCTAAGGAAAACTTATTGCATTATTAAAAATAGAGCGAATTGTGGTCTCATGTGATTATGTGGTGTATGCTATATAACTCAGAAATTTAAGGCAAATTTGTGGAAGTCTATTGAACTTATGTTCAACAAAAAGCAAAAAAGAGAAATTTGAAATACAAACTTGATTTGAAAAAGAAAAGGAAATGACAAAGCTATGCAATGGAAATGGAGAAAAGTGAAACTAAGGCTCCGTTCGTTTATGAAAAATAAATTATTTGAAAGATATTTTCGCAAAAATAATCGCTTATGTTGCTCAACATGATGAGTCGAAGGGAAATTCTTTTATTATCATAAAAATTTATGTCTTAACATTTTCTTGAACGATGATTTTTTTTTTTCCGTTCATTCATTTTTGTAAACATTTCTCGAAATATTCATTTTTCATGAAACAAACCGAGCCTAAGTAATAAATAAAGATTGATGATGTATGCTCTTATAAACTCATTAAAGCATAGAAACAGAAACCAAACTCAAATTTTCATAGTAATTACTATATAACAGAATATAACAAAAAATATAGTCCCAATACCTTGGACAACTCTAGAATAAACTAAAAATAAAGAGCTAAATAAAATGTAACAAGATAAACTATGCTACTATAAAAGAACCTTTAAATTTGGTGTCCAACCCATATTTACTAAATGGCACCTAAGGTTTGTACGATTCTTACCGCAACAAAATCGAAGATGGTAATTTTATCCATTCGATTAGGTAGTTTTTCTGTTAATTGTTAGGTACTTTCATAAAATCAGTCTTTCATTTGGAAAATTATAAAAAAAAATGTCTAAAACTATTGTAATTGTGCCAATTCAGTCATAATTTTTTTTGGCCAATTTAGTCTTAAACTTTTTGGAATTATGCCAATTTGGTCCATCCGGTCAATTGTGGCCAACCGTCTGGTAACATAATATTTTATTTTTTTGATTTTTGATTTTTTATTTCATTTTTCCTTTTTTTTTTCCCTCTTCTTCCTTCGGCAGGTTGCCACTATTAGAATATTGTGTCACAACAAAGTCCCCGTTTTCCCTCGATGACCCTACTGTCTAAATGCAAAATTACCTGGTGTCAATATTTTTGTTTAGAGTCGGGGTGGATCCCCTCGTTTCTTTTTGTCTAGGAGCTGGGCCCTTTTTTTAAATTTCTTATCTTTTTATGTATTTTTAATTTTTTTTTCCATATTTATAAAATTTGTGTTTTTAATTATTTTATGTTTATATAACTTTGAAAATATTTTTGTCCTTTTGAAGCTTATTTTTATAACATAATGATCAATAATTAATTAAAAATTTTATTAAGGTATATGTAATTAATTTCTTTAGTATGTAATTAATTGAAATATATTTTATTTATTAAGGTATATGTAATTTATTTATTTAGTATGTAAATAATTGATAAAAAAAAATATTCATAAAATTGATTTAACTCCACCTACGATGTTTATATAGCTTATCCCAAGCCAGGTAAAGGAGGTGGGTTGGCATCAGGCGTAGCGAGCCGGTTGTAAAAAAAAAAAAAAAGGCTCGTGCGGCACTTGGAACGCTGCATGAGTTCCGTTTTGATAAATATTTTTTTTGCTTGAATTTGGTAAATATTTTTTTTGCCCCCCTTTTGAAAAAAGCCCACTTGATTCTTCGATTTGACAAGGCGTACTACATCCGAAATAGATGAGAAAACATAGTTTTTCTTCGATTTGGACGCCTATAAACTATAGCTACAAACAATGTCAGCGCTTGAGTGCGAAGGCTTGCTTCAAATATCGCCTATTAGTTGGAAGTTGGAACGAACTGTTTTTTCTCATTTGGCAGTTCTCTATTGTATTGTTCAATAGAGCGCTCCCCCGCTGAGTTATGAAGTTACCACATTTTTTTCAGAAACGGATTTAACCTTTCATTCATGATAAGAAAACTACAATGGCTAGTGTTCATAGAATCGCAACATAACATATCCCAAAGAGATTTTGCGCTGCCTGCCCAAATTAAACAGTCCCCTGTAGGCCTTGGATTAATAGGAATGGTCCTGATTTCCTGCACAATTTCTTCCTAGAAAGTTTCTTCCAGCTTTTGCACATGCCATAATCTAGTACCTGGGATAATCACATTAGCCATCAATTTGGGGTCATCTTTGTTTACAGGGCCTCCTATCATTCAATAAGGCAACCGCTTATGCTCTCTCGCCTTAATTTTCTTTCCATCGCTCATCGATACCTTAGATCTTTAGCAATTGAATCTCTGCCCACTATTAAGCTTTGCCAACCCCAAGATGGTTGTGCCCCTTTCTTTCTTTCTTTCTTTTTTGGTCTAAAAGGATGCTTTTCATTCATCCAATGTCAGGATTACAGCTGCTAGAAAAACAAGATTCGCAATAGATTAAATCCCAAAGTGGTTGGGGGATATTGACAATCCAGTTTAATGGAAGCGTTTTTCGTCTATGTGTCTTAGCGATTCAATCAGCTACTCCGTTTGTTTCTCGAGGGATAGGTTTCACTGGTTGTGCCCCTTTCTTAGCTATCCAGAATTCTCCCTCGGGAAAGTAAATGCCTTTGAATACCCTACTCCCAGATCTCCTAATCATTTGTAGTTTCCCTTGCTGAGTTTTGAAACTTTAAGTGATGGTCAATTATTCATTTGTAGCTGTATTTTTGGAGCTTTAGGTTGGTTGTTGTTAAGTATGATTCCCCTGTTGATTCATCAATGTCACAATGACGTAATGATCATTGCGATCGTAAAGTGCATTTCATGTAACAGTTAGAGGTCAAGTCTCTTGATTAGCAACTCAATTATCATATCATGAGGTTCATCTCAAAATTTGTAAAATACTGAAACCTAAACCTAATCCTTAATTCCTTCGCGAACCTCAAACCCTCCCGAGTCATGATTGCCTGACTCAGCTGCTCGCTCTTTCTTTCGCAGATCTGAAATGAAAATCGGTCGACTCTCTTGCTCAACCCTCTCGCCTGAGTAGCTCGTGTCCCTCTCTCACTCTGTTTTTGGCCAATCAATCGCATCTCATAGAGGTAAATATCTAATACTCTGTTTTTTTTTCCCCCTTCTGTTCTCCGTACACTACTTTCGCATCTCATCGTCTTCGAATTGATCAGTCTTTGTTCGTTAAAATGCCTGAATCAATGCATTGAGAAAGTGGGATTGTCGTGTTGAGCGTATATCGATGGGATCGAGCCAATAATGTTTGTTCCCAGTTGCTTGAGCCGAACTGGCATTGTTTTATGTTATGCTGCATATGATGCTTTAACGAACGTGTTGAGTCCAAAACTAGAGCATATTGATCAGCATGAATGAGTTGCAGAACAATCTCCCAAGATAAAACAGTTGAGCATTTTACTTTTTAAGGTAGTTTGAGATTGTGGTTTGACAATGATCAGAGCATGAAACTTTGTGAAAATGACTTGAATGGAAGGCCCTCGCAAGTAAGCGAGCAGAGTCTTCTGCTTTCATGCGTAAAGGACTTCGGAGCAATTTGTAATTCTACGTCCTGAATTGCCAGGCTGGTCCCCTCGACCCTTCAAATACTGTTGTCTTATGGAACTGGAAAGGACTAACTTGGATATTTATTGCCATTTCAAAATGAAGTGCAAATGAAATGATGAGTTACTCAAACTACCTGTTTTGCCAAGCCAGTGACCTGCTGCAAATTGCCCGCTGCACTTGTAGTAACCTGAGTCTACCTAAAAATCACTTTAGCCTCCCAATCTGCTGACAATTCTTACAAACGGTTTGCTGCTTAGCAATCAAGGTTGGGTCATCAGAAGGAATGCCAACGTCTATGGATTCTCCATCTCCAAAGAGGCGCCGCTCTCAATATGAAGACAAATCTACTGACAAGGTAATGAATTTTGCTGCATAAAGTTTCGGTTTTGAGCGAGAAACTAGTCGTAAGAAGCTTTCTCTCTCTCTCTTCGCTAAGCGAACAATGTATCTGAACATCTCGGCTTATCTTGGGTAAAGTTTCGTTTTTGTTTGTTGATTTTTCTTGCTTCCTGTCTTCTGTCAATCTATTTCCAGATTTTTCTGACCTTGTTTGTTTTTCTCTTTTGGTGAAACTATAGCAGAAGGATTGGATCAGCTATTTGCCCAATGATGTTATCGGCTATATATTATCTTGTTTGCCATCTAGAGAAGCACAAGCAACTTGTCTTCTTTCCAGCAGATGGAGGCATTTGCCTACTTGTCTAGTCATCAACCATGATTTCAACAGGTCTAACTTTTTGGCCGAGATGGAAGATAAACCTGAGTTGACAGATAAGAGGAGAGGGCCGAGATATGTGGAATGGGTGGATAATGTCTTGCACTCTCAAAGTGGAGGATACTATTTACATAGATCGCGCTATGCTGTTGACTTGAATATCTCATATCAATCTCACATCGATCGGTGGATTAGGTTTGCATTGGCAAAACGAGTTAAAGTTCTCCGATCTAGATTTCAAGCCATTGTCTGATTGTAAACCTAGTTACGTTCCATATCTATTAGGGCAAGAACACTTATGGATGCTAATGTGGTTTGTTTAGAAGGGCTTCACGTCAAAGTAGTTTTGGCTTGAGCCCTTCCAGTTCTTGCATGTGGGCTTTAGGTATCTTGAAGAGCTCGCCTTGGAACGAGTCATTGTGGAGGGAGAACTCATTGAGGAATTGCTTGCCAATTGTCCGGGTCCTAGAGCGGTTGATTTTTAAAATCTACTCGTGCTTTCGAATAGGTTTAGGTTTAGAGTTTCCGGCCGATCACTGAGCTGAAATATTTGGTCATAGAATGTTATTACAATCTTGAACGCATTGAGATTTATGACACAGATCTTGTGTCCTTCTCTTACGCTGGAGAACTAATTCCATTGTGTTTGGACAAGCTCCCCCAACTGTCTGAGATGTCTATTGGAGGATTTATGTTGAACGATGTGCATCGGAGGTTGTCTCACTTTCAGTCTTTCTTGCCTGCAGATTCTCAAACTTCATTTTATGATTCACCTTATGTAAGAGCACTGACTGATTTTCATAAGGTTTCTTAAGTTATTTCCCTTTTACAATCTTTGTTGTTTTTATTCTCTCTCTGTTTGATATGCAGGATAACCGGCTTATCCATCACTACCTAAATTGACTAGTGTCAAGCGATTGGAATTGATAGTTGGAGGATCTGGAGATGCGAGTCTACTTCCGTTGACTCCCTTGATCAAGGCATGTCCTTACTTGCGAAGTTTTGTGTTTAAGGTGGGTTTTTGGGCCCCCATTCAAATGTTGATTTATTTAGGCATCAGAGAGATTTAGTAGGATCAACTATGATAAACCAAGTGACTGTTGAATCCTATTTGAGTTTCTGCTTATGAATGAGTTGCTGGGTCATCATATGATTAGCATCTTCTTGATGTGACAATCCACACAGGTAGACTTGCTTTTGCAAGTTCTTTCTTTCACTGGCATTCTCCACTGCATCAATATCTTATGCTGATTAATAATATACAGCATTCTTCTTTCGCCACAGTTGTGGAGGCCACAGGATATGCTATATAGGCCGAGACAACTGACAAGAGTCACTATTGTGCCTCCCCATGAGTATCTAGAGGAGGTTGAATTTTGCAATTTTATGGTCGACCTTGTGACCACGAGCTAGTGAATTACTTTGTCGAGAATTCCATGCTCTGAAGAAGTTAGTGGTGAATCCTTGTGATGAAGATCATTTCCCAGACCAGATGAAACCTAGAGAACGTGCTCGGCAACAGCTCGAGGGAAAGTTTCTTTCTAGATTTAAGCTGGTGATTAATTGACAAAACCGATCATCATTCACGCGGCATCCATGGAGCTGTTACAATGGATTCGATTCTACAAACTAATCCTCCTTCCCTCTTTAAATTTTTATTTGTTTCGACTGCGGATATATGTTTGTTTATTAATTATCTGTTGCTCGTATTTTTGTAGTACGGATATATAAGTTATGTAATGGCTCTTTTGCATTTTTTACCCAATATGGAATGCGGCAAGGCCATGAGTAATGGATATTTTCTGATCGACAATGCCAGAGATTATATGGGGCTTTCTGAGCTGGAAAAGCCTATTCGAAGAGGCGGGATGCTCAGAGTTCATGTCGGTGATGTCCTTTCTCCTCTGGCGAAGGTTGATGGAGGATGTTACTCGGGGATCACAGTTGACTTGTTCACAGGAGGCAGGTATTGCCTCAGCTGCAGGAGGTCGAGACTTGGTTGGAGCTGAAGGAGAGGTTGGTGCCCAGTGGCCATCATCATGGTGAACTGCAGCAGAATCGATGACGTTGATCTGCAGGAATCGCTAGAGAGTGGGAGCGGAATTCCACAATCAGGGCGATGTTCGAGTGCATTCCCTGGACAGTTGAGCTGGAGGAGAATGGCCAGCGGAAGGCGAAAACTATCTAGCCTTCACCGGACCTTTTGCCTGATCTTGATCTGTTGTCTACTAGAGTCCCGGTCAGTTTGAGCAAGAACGTCTGAGAGTGGAGGCTTGCATTCGATTTATCCTGCCCGAACGAAGTCGAACTCTGAATCACCGTTTATCACGCAGGGGCCGCATCTGATTAGACCAGTGCAAGTGGAGGACCATCTTAACACTGAATGATACGTTTTAGATGCGCAGGAGCTGCATTTGATCCATGTTCCTCTCTAGCAGCAGCTCCTCCGTCTTCATTCTAATTCATCTTTGCTTGAATGCACCGTCCGGTAACGGTACTGGATGCCTCCTTTACTGCTTATACCGGCTTGTACTGAGGACTGATACGATGTCACATTCTATTTGACATAAACAATAGTTATAGTTGTATATGAGACAGATTGATGATGTTTTTCAGCTAGCTTTTAGTTCCAAAAACTGAGGCAAAAACCTAACATATACATGTTCCACGTTGGTGTTGATTGAGTTTAGAGATGTCTTTATGAGGCTCTCCACTTGTTGGCTTCAGCGGATGGAGCGCGAAAGTGCTTACAGCAAAGACAAACTGCGGACTTAAAACAATCTGAATTAAATCATCCAATTAAGAAGATGCGTGAAGTCCTGGTTGTAAATACGCTAGAAAGAAACAGGGGTCGTCACGAAGTTCACAGCGGAGGGATTTATGGAAGCCGCGAAATCGGCACGCCGGCGGCAACGCTCGCTCAAAGGATGCACAGTTAGATGAGGGCCTTACGTCTTCCGTGATTTTCATGCGTAGGTCTGTAAAATGCTCCCTTAACACTTGAGCTTTCATGTAGAGGTCTTCGAAATACCTGAAGCCGACAGGCCTCGCATCTATAAGAACCTCGCGCCCTGGTAGATAGGGTGATCAACTAGGTTATGGAGAGAGATCTTGAGGACATCTGGGAATCAAATTTTAGCTCGAGCCCTGAACTTGCTTCCACAGTGTAAAAAACTTAAATCTGCTGATCTTACTCAAGAGCGAAATTCGACATATGGTGAAAAGGACAACCTAAATCTATGCGAAGGGTGGTGTCCTCTGTACTTAATTGTACTGTTGCAAAAAAAAAAAAAACATTATCCACTCGCTCCCCATAGCTCGCCTCGTTCGACCGGGGTCGACTCTAATCTCGTGAAATAAACCAGTGCCGTCGAAATCAAGGTCGGTGAATAGAGCCGACGAACGTTGCCGGTGCATGTTTAACAGTACGCTCAATCCTTCGTATTAGGATTGTCCCATGATCGCCTATTGATGATCCGATCACTTTTTTTTTTTTAATGTAAACATATGCTCCATTTTAAACGAATTAAAATAATAATAATAATTTTGATTTCTTCACCTTTGACGTACGAACTTCTACTCTATGAATGTGTGAGGATACGTTATTGCCATATGACACTATAGGAAGCACCGACACTTTTCGAGGACCTACGTGTCGTGTCAGACACTTTCCGATGCTTTGACACTCTCCCGATACTCTTTAACGTGCTACTAACACGTGATCAACGCACTAGACACGCTATCGACAACGCAAATCCAGTATCTCAACACACTATTTCGACACGCATGGAGTCAATTTTAAGTATTTTCAATAGATTATGAATCAAAATATAAATCTATAAAAAAAAAATTATACATATTTAAGTCATATACCTAGCAACTCCAAATTAGTATACCTAGTTAGTGAAAAAAAAAAACCTAATCATGAATCCTTAAAAAAAAAACTCACCACTGATATTTTTATATACACATGATAATTATCATCTGTATATAATAATGTGCATTTAAGACAACATGTCCGATACATGGAATTCTCTATTTTTTTAAAAATGACATGTCGTGTTCGTGTCGCGAGTCGACATCGATGCTACTTTGGTGCTACTATGTGCACAGTCGGCTAGCTCATGGTGTCCTGACACGTTGTCTTGATCGATTCAGGTTGATTCGACCAACGGTACATCGTGGATCATATGTTTTTGGAAACACCATCTTTGGAATTCTTGTAATTCAGGAAAAGCGTATATTCAAATAAAGATTTGATTTTTATACTGTCATCTTCGTCCTTATGCCCTTATGCTTTTTTGGTCTAAAACCCTTGGCCTCTCTGTGACTATTTGCACCACTCTTTCACCTCTCCGTGGCTTTTGATCCTCCTACGTATTCTCCCACAGATTTTATAGCCAAGCTCAGCGGCTTACGAGAAGACGAGCATCACAAAACTTGTTAGTTTAAACATATTTAACTTTTTTCACAGCACTTGGCATTCTCCTCCATATCTCGATAACTTAGGAGTAGTGCCGCAAAAGCAACATCCGAAGTGGGAATAGGCGAGCAGCAAGTCGTGTTTTTCTTTCATAAGGCAAGCGATGAAGGGTTATAATAGCGTTGCAGTCGAAAAATCCACAAAAGATAAGAAATTCATCCTATGTTTGACGAAATGAAGGGCCTGAAAGGATTTCCAACTTGTATATTGCTGCAGTGAACAAAAAAAAGACATAGGACCATTGCAGAAAACAAGGTGATATTTGATCTTAATATATTTATTGAAATTGTAGCCAGAGTCTCATTTGTCATCTAAGTATCATTGTTGTCAAGCGCTTAAGAACAAGCATTTTTATCGGTTCCATTGGACTCCCTGATTCTTGAAAATAGGAACCAAGACCACCAGTCCGGGTCCCAATTCTTAGAGGGAATCAACCGGCCGAGAACTGATCAACCCTAACATCAATGCTTTCATCGGCCAATAAGGCCACCTCTCTCCCAAGAGCATCTCTCCTTTCTCTTGTATCCGCATACTCATTTCAAATTGAGCATAAAGACCTAGGGGGGGGGGGGGGGGGGGGGGGGGGGGCACTAGAGTGTCTTTTTCATCGGTCCTTTGATTTGTTAAAAAGAAAACCTTTCAATACAAAAAAAAAAAATAGCCTTCATGCCCATGGTTGTATCGTGCGGCTGCTTGGTGTGCTGTGAGTATTTGAATGGTAAAGGGTAAATTACAAGATAGTTTTTTTAATTTAGGTAGGGGATGCTAGATTGTCACATGATAGAGGGTTTGGGTTTAATTTGGTACATTTGAAAGTTGGTTGTTAATCTCTTTTTGTTACTATGTGAAAGTCTCTGTCAAATTTAGATATTTTTCCCCTACAGATAAGGGGCCGGCCCATTGAGATAGCTACGAGATAAGCATCACACTCCCTTTCTTTATCTCTTTTCTATCTGAATTCCTGCAAGCTGCTGCAGAGCATGCCTAGCATCTAATTCGGCGAATAAATCTGTGATTTCAGGCTGGTTCGGTCGTCGAATGGGAAAATCTCCCTTCTATCTGCGACCACGTTCGACCAAATTCCAGGAACCATTCCCCCAATCCGTGCTCCGGTACTTCCTCCGGTTGGAGCTGGAGGGGGGGACTAAGAGGCACGCAGTCGTCCAAGGAGGCCATCCACCGCAAACCATGTGAGAAGAGGAAGACAAGAAGAGTTTCGAGTAAGGCGGCTGTGAGGAGCGGTAAACGACATTGTCATCGTCAGACACGCAAGATCCCGGCTCCTGTTGCTGGACTCCACGCCACAACGTTAACAGCCATGGTGAACAAAGGCAGGACCAAATGGAGCGGTCTACTGGGACGAGTCGCAAGCCTCGCGGACGTCGTCCCCGAAGGCTTCCCCATCGCCATCTTCGGATTGTTTAGGGGGCGGGGATCTGCTGCTAATTGATGTGCACCGTGGCCTCGGTTGCGGATTCGAAGGGTGGGAGATCGAGAGTTCTGATCGACAAGGCCAGAGAGTACATGGGGCTCGCTGACCTGGAAAAGCCTAATGGAGCAGGCGGATGCCTCAGCGTTCGCGTCCGGTGATGTCCTCTCTCCTCAGGTGAAGGTTGATGGAGGTATTAGCGGGGATCGCAGTTCGACTTAGTTCGCGGGAGGCAGTGTATTGCCGCAGTTGCAGTATGGGTCGAGACTTGGCTGGAGTTGACGGAGAGGTGGTGCCTCTCCCGTTCCGCAGCATAATGGTGAACTGCGGCGGGATCGATGATGCCGAATCCCGCAGGAATCGTTAGAGAGTGGGAGCGGAATACCACAATCAGGGCAATGTCGAGGCGCGTTCCCTGTGAGAGTTTGAGCTGGAGGATAACAGCACAGCGTGTGAAGGCGAAAAAGATCTAGCCCTCCACGGGACCTTTGCATGATATCGACCTGATTGCGTCAGCCGAGGCCCGGCGTTTGAGCAAGAACGTCCGAGAATAGGGGCCGTCGCATTGGACCAGCTCTGACGAAACAGAAGTCGAACTCTGGATACTCCGCTTATCCCACAGAGGGCCCGAATTCATCGATTTACGGACCTAATGCAAGCGTAAGAACTTAACATCCGAATGACTTGATCTGTCTTCCGTTAGCAGCAGATGACTCTCTCGTCTTTTCATTCAAATCCATCTTTGCTTCGAATGCAACACCCGTCAGATAAGGTAATGTTACTGGATGCATCTTCACTACACATGCTGGCTACTCCTACAGTGGAATGATTCGAAGTCGCAGTAGTCGTTCGAGGCAATGTTTCGTTCTGAACTGTCTTCTGTGGTGCCAATTGCACGGACTCGGCTTTCCTGTGGCCAAGCGCGCAGAGAGATTTTCTTATACGAGGTAGGTCTCTTGACATAAAAGGTAGTGTCAAGGACTAAGAGACGAGAGTGATGAGGTTTTTCCCGCTAGCTTAGTGCCTTGAACTGAGCACGCAGAGAACTTCCCCCGCTTTAAGAAGCTTTCTAACAAATTTTGACAGCAAATTAGTCAAAAACTGGACACATATATAAATAAAACTGCTCTAACTTACACGGTTTAAGTAGTAATTGGGTTGCCAATAATGTGAGCGGGACCCAATTGTATCGCCCGTTTGGTCTCTTTCCCACCCAATCTCTTCGGCGGAGTTGCTTTATTTGCACCATCGATCAGGCCTGTATGTTAAGAACCTTAAAAGTTGTATAATATAAATTTGTTTTCTTGTACCAAAAAAAATACTATACTGTTAGAAATATGTCCAATTAACCGTCCGAACTGAAAACTGAGTTTTGGAAACAAATAACACAAAGTCCAACGTCAGAATTACGTTTGAAACAAGGGCAAATACCATAAAGGATATTCGCGGTTCTCGCCGTGAGAAAGGGCTCAAATATTCACTATGTCGACTTATGTTGTATCACGGTCAAAGGAAAGGAGAAGTCCAAGTTTGGGATCTTCGGTGACCAAGTCACACAGGATTCCTTCTGTGAAACAGAAGTCGGCCACATGACATATCTTTCTATGTTCTGATTAGAGGTTCGCCAATATGGTGGGTCGGGTAGGGTGTGGATCGGTCGAATTGGTCCGACCCATATTGGACCCGTCTAACCCATTTTGACACATATTCAATGACCCAACCCGACCTCAACCCGCAACCAACTATACCGACCTCTCGAACCATTTTGACCCATATTCCAAATCACACTAATTCTAAAAAAAAATATATAAACGTATTGAACCTATTGTTGAGTGGCTTGAGTATTGTTTCGTGGCATTGTCTCCATCCAGAGCGAGCGGCGGAGGTCGGCTGGGCGACGGGTCGCCATGATGAACATCGGTTGTTGCCGCT
>JAGVVM010009575.1:0-26964 GCA_019149425.1 Psidium friedrichsthalianum
AAGCAGCAAATAGGAGTAACGGTAGCAACAGAAAATCCAACCGAAGGAGCAGCAAGTCCAGCCGAAAGAAAAAAGGAAAGAGAAGTAAAATGTTGGGCAGCAAACTTACCCACAGTTCAGCCGAGAAGATGAAGAAATGCAGCAGAAAATTCTAGTTGAGAGAGTGAACGAAGGGCAGCAAGCAGGAGCGCAAAACCAGCTGAAAGGAAACGTCCAAAAAGAAGAACAAGGAAGCAAGAAGGAGGAGCCAGCTTAGCCGAAAATCCACCCAAAGAAAGAGCTCCAGATTAGCCTAAAATGCAAGTGGGATTTTAAGTGCGCATGTGGGTTCTTGACCAGTAGAAAGGAAGAAAAGAAAGGGACCAAGGCACGTGGAGGTTTAGTGGCTCTTCAGCCGAAAGTTGAGAGGGAGGTTGGTCCAAAAGCTTTTATTCTTCTTGTCTTCATGCACATGATTTGGGGGGATACGTGGACTTGGGAGGAAGAAAATGACAAAGTGCACATGGCATGAGTTGAAATTAGAAGGGAAAAACTTTGACTTTTCTTGTCCTCTTGTGCATGGATCTCAAGACGTTACATTCCTCACTCAGAATCCTTGTCAAACCCTTGCCAGCTTTAACTATGGAAGTCGCGCTCATGACATGCAAAGCCATATCCCTGATCAAATCGTGCATCTTAACCATACCCTGATCATTTTCCAACAAGCAAACATTTCCAAGTTTATTCAGTATGGTAAGACCTCTATCATACTATTTCTCCCTCTTATCTAATCCACCAATCAATCCTTCATCAATGAAAAATTCTATCAGCTCAAAGTTATGAATTAGTCGGTCTTGTGGATAAAGTGCACAGCTTAAGAAACATTGTTGGACTTCACGATTACTCAGGCGACTGTAACTTAATTTTAAATTTGCTAAGACCTCCTTTTCCATGTCCATTGGCCCCATGTTAGATTCTTTCAATCTCTCTAAGATATCCTTCCATTCAAACAGATCACTTACTCCTCTCATGGTTCTTGCCATCGTGACAATTCCAAGTGGTAGGCCAGCACATTCTTCTACAATTAACTTCGTAACTGCTTCAACTGCCAAACTAAGAGCCTCTTCAGGTCTAAGTTCCTTCAAAAATAAGCTGTGTGCCTCATTAGGAGACAAAGGTTTGATTTTTATCTTCTCCTGACAATGCATCTGGTAGCATACTTCGAAGGACCGAGTTGTTAACACCAACTTAGGTCCATCAGCTTCGATGGGGATACCCACCTCATCAAGATCAAAATGTTCCCAAACATCATCAAGGATAAGTACTAACTGTACAGACTTGCCTTTTTTAATTAATTTATCAAACAACAATGCCGCTCGCTTCATCGCATCCTCTTCGACTAGATCACCTTCTTTTAGTGCCTTCTAAATGTCACCTTGCAACTTATGAATGTTGAGATCTTGTGACATAGCAATCCACAATACATTAATATGGTTTGTATTTTATAGGAGCCAATTGTGTACATGCACCATGATGGTTGTTTTCCCAACACCCCCCATACCGTAAATGCCTAATCGTGATATGTGATTTTCTGTTAGGCACCGCAAGATCTTCTTAGTATTTGTCTGAAATGCCTTACCTGCCTCCAACTTTCGTTCTAACAACATGTTGACTTTGGCATCTTCCACCTCAAACAGTCCGTCTGGAAATTTGCTTTTTATGATAAGGTCTTCTGCTTCTTTCATCAACATATCCACCTGTTGTTGTGCGGGCAAATTTTCTGCGCTTGCTAGTTCAAGACGTTGGAAATTTTTCCTCAGCTTTTCCACGTTCTTCAGCCAATTTACCACTTCTATTCTCTGCTTCTTCAGAGATAGAGATGCAGCAAACTCTTAACTCATTCTTTATGTCAGCTTCTCTATTGTAGAGTCGTTCTACCTTCCTTTTCAAAGCTCCAATATTTTCAAAGTTGCCTGTGTTTGGATGACTGTTGATTGGCACGCCTCTGTATATAGCTAATTGTGCACCAAGAATTCTACGTGTTAGATCCTACTGTAAGCATTTCATCCTTCTCACTGATTAAGTAATATCAGGATATATAAGGATCAATTTAGATAGATAAGCATGTACCTTCCGATGTTGATGGTCTACTAGCATCTATGTCCATCAGAGTATATGGGAAGCCTGTAATCAAGAACTGGTTATTCAGCCATGATGATGACACTCTAGGGTTATGCTCTGTGTTCGTTGTCCCAGGATTAAGAGGTTGATCTGGAAGACTTTGACGTGGAAGGTGCCCGGAAGCTGGTTGCCAAATTAAAGCAGGTTAGAATCATAATTAAACAATCCTGATCAATCAACCAATGAATTTTCAAAACAAGACACGAGTGCAAGTGGAGTCAAAATCTAGACTCAATCCCACAAAACATCTACACTGAAACAAACATTTACGTATGTTCGATATTCTCCTTTAACATATCATGATTAAAATGTGAGAGAAAGTGCACAAATGAAACATTCACGGATTTGCCAGTAATTGGGAAAACGTGGGTTATGTTGAATAAGGATGCAGTTAGTATAAAAGAGAAATGTCACTTCAAGGCATACATTGTGATGATAATAATGGGCCTCTTGTGTCAGCTCCACCCTCTGGAACTTGGAAATCCATGTCCAGTTCCTCAAAAATGTGAGGGTCAGTGGAAGGCTGTGATGCACTTGGCGGAGATATGTCCATTGAAGCTTGTGAGGGAAAGGAACTAGTCTCATTTCCACGATCTTCATCGCATATAAGAAGTGGCTGTTGACTAGAATGCTGGATGGCATTGGTTACACTTGCGGCATTGGACAGGGGAACTGCTTCGGCTATGGGGATTTGATTGCGGTCTTAAGAACAATTTGAAGTGCCTACATGAAGGGATCGATCAGTTTCTGATGATAACCGAAACGTTTGATTCTGCAGGTCACTCATTTGCATTTCCTCAGAACAACAAGATGGAATTGAATACTGTGGCCGATAGGGCACATCAAGAAGATAAGACACCCACTCTGCTGAATATATTTGAGGACACGAAGCACTTTCACCTCTCCATTGTTCATCAAAGCCGGAATGTGTTTGATTGGGATGCTGGGAAGTGTAAATTGTACTTATGTCACTGAGACAGGGTCCAGGCCCCGCAACACCAGGTCTAGTTAACTGATGCAACCCATTTGTCACACTGTTATTAAGGGATCGATGATTTTGCAATGGTGATGGCCCTCTACTATTCTGTTGTTCATACCTCGTCTGGAGATCAATAAACTGATCAAAAAGCTCCAGTAGTTGACTTGGATCAAGAAAAATCGAAGCCGGCGGATCAGTTGAAGGTTACTGGAGAGCTGAAGTGGTCCCATTTCCATGTTCATCACTCAAACGTTCAACTGACACATGGGGTTGCTGGTGCATTTTTGGATCGCCCATGGGCACATCAGCGAGACACAAAGAATCTTGATATCGACAGTCTGCTGAAGCCGCACCAGCAACACTTCCATTTTGCCAATGGCAAGATGGCTGCTGTGGCAAGTTGTGATTCAAGTTCTGCATGTCATGGGATTCGAAGCATGGTCACTCCCTTCGTTGTCAGCTTGTGCCATAAAATCCTCCAACTCTTTTAATCATCCATCTTCATTCCTCAACCAGATAAAGGCTTCGGTGGACTGAGCCAAAGCTTTGCACCAATGTCCCTCATACACGGTAGAACAAACACTAAGACCCAGTACAAGAATAATATTCATAAAGCCCAGAGAAAGAACAAAAGAAACCTCTATCCCTCCAAATATGGTAGATGGCACCATTGCAAATGAGCTTCAATATGATTTTGGTCAAAGACGTCCTTTATCGGCTCCAAGGATCAACTCAAACTCTGGACCCAATCTCCCCCATTCCGACAGACTCCAACCATCAGATTTTCTAGCCCGAAAAGTTGCCGAGGTGGCCAATTTTCGGCCAAGAAGTCCGTCAGTGCGCCCTATTCACCTGCAATGACTTGGAAAGTTTGTGTCCCTCTAACGTGACTCCTACTTGACCTCTGTAGGAGATGTGGGGAGATGTGGGGAATCAAAATATCACCATGACTAAGTTGGATTTTGGATAGATTGTCGCCGGCAAAGCAAAATCCAAAAGGACCGGAAGTTAACATTTAGAACAAAAACTCCCAAAATCGTGCGAAATGGAGCTAGCATCTCTTCCCCAGTGTTCGGAAATGGAGATTTCCCGCATAGCTCGACCCTTTCGATGGGCTGCAATACACCGCGGTCGCTCTTCCCCGCCCCCTCTCCATATTTCTCGGTACCTCTCTATGGTGTTTTTCTGATTCTGAGAGAGATCATGTAAAAGAAGCCACGATTAAAAAGCTTAAGTGAACTAAACTTCTTATTAATTGAATGTGGTGCTCACTTATAATTAGTCTAATCTAGTTTTGGAGCGACGCTAAAACCTACTTATGCCAACTTATACGTGTCCATGTTGTTATTCATCATCCGTATGAAATTGTTGGGGAGTGCTATATAACATGCTTCGTTCATTCTTTCTCTATTTACATATATTCAATCATAAAAACATCTATGTTTCATGCACTCGAAATTATTTCGACATGTCGTGTCTGTGTTGTTGAGTTAGGATATTACGTCAAAGCCGAGAGGAGCAGTCGAAAGGTGTAAAAATGAGACGAACTTGGTGGTTAAACTCTATTACGGTGCATGCAATGTACACATGTATAGAGGTAACTGTAGCGTTTATTTATTACTCAAGCAAAAAGTGTATGGACTTTTTTAAAGTAATGACACTACAAATACCTAATTTTCTTTTCTTATAGTGTAATTTGGTACCTACCTAAGCTTCTTCTTATTTGATCACATTAAGCGTATCAGTTTTGAAAGTTTAAGATATTTAACTAGATGAAAAGGAAAAAAAAATTGTATCATTTGGCAAAAGTGAAAGACCTGGGGGTTCGGTCATCCTTGATTTTGTTTCAAGCATAAGTTTTGAAAATGTTTGGTTTATTGCTAACCGAGATACCGTCCTAAAGGCACGACCAGTTGCCCTCGACAACAGATGAGACCGCCATTGTGGTGGTCGTCCTCGTTAGGTGATCGCCGCAAACAATGTCGCTGGTTGACAGACGAGGACCGCAAGGCACGGTCACCATTAACAAGCTACCACCATGACCATCGTCGCTTATGCAGGTCAAGATCTAGATTGATCTCAATATGGTTTCCTAATTTTATACCCTCGTTGTTAGTTGAATTCCAAATCGGTTAAACTCGTGTTATGATATGATTTATATACATGTAATCTCTCTTTCCGAGTCGTAACGAATAGAAATTCTAACACAATCTCGAAGCACAGGTCAATAATTTGGATCTTTACACCCTCACTAACTCTGCACAAAATAGGATTCCTGTCCATTTCACAATGCGAAACCGAGTCAAGCATTTGTAAGGGTATGAAGAGTGTTAGTATGATCCCATATAGCTTAAACTTATTTATGCGTAAAATGAAAATGGAGGTCCATTTATGGGGGGGAAAACATAATCCCTTTAACTTCTAATCACATTGGAATTAGCATAAAACTCATATTATATGATGGAGCATTTTGTAAGTAAATTAAACTCCAACTGATATCAAGTATAACTTGGTGTCCATCATGAAAACTTTAGGTAGTCTCACCTGACTTATCGCTAGTATGATATTTTCTTATTAATAGTGACTCGTTCGTACTCAAAAGATTTACAATAATTGAGCTAGTTTAACGCCAAGCAAAACTTATCTGCATATGCAACATACATGAGCCCAATATCCCTCCACTATAATACCAAAGCAACCATCACCAAATATTCTCAACTTTGATCCCCATTCATATGTTCAGTTTAGCGTTAAACGCGTCATGCTAATTTTAAGTTTGCACAACGGACGACACTACTTTATCAGATGAGAATAAGCCACACCCCAACACTCAAGTGAAGCAAATAACAGTTTTGGACTCTAATTCATGATCATTTTACTGAAATACATATAGCAATACACCTCTCTATAGGCTTTTTTTTTTTTTGGTCTGGTCCATCCATAGATACTTTTTTTTTTAGTGCAAAGGTCTATAGGTACTTTAAAATGCATGTTTGTATTCATATGATGGAGAGCGACACTCTCGTGCCTTTCCGTCATTGGAGATATGAACTATACCCCCACATATTGCACTAACAAAAACTGACAAATTTACCCTTTTCATTTTTTTTATTAATTTGTTTGTTTCCTTTATTTGCTGATATGATTCTTTTTTGGCACCATACAAACACCATGCGGTTTTTATGAATAGATGTACTCCGTAGAAAATGTTAAATGACTCATACGCACTCCATATTAAACATTTTAGGTTAAGCAACATTGCCAGATTGCATACATGGATGTCACCAGATCAGATCATGCCAGAGGAACATGCATCTTATTTTGTCAATATTAGGCATTCTTATGATCAATACCATGTCACTAACTTATGATAGATTTCACGTTTTTTTTTTTTGCTGATCGAGAAAGTTAATAACCACTAAGAAAAAATTAACTAATGTAATTACTTATATAATTACCTTATCTCGACGTGATAACTTGCAATCAACTATTTATTTTATCCCCCAAATTTATCAGAAATTTTTCTTAAGATAAAATAAACTTAAATCTATCGAGAATTAATAGTCCTAAAAGTGGTAAGTAATGCTCCACTTGATAAATGATTTTTTTTTTCAGTCTTAGCAACTTTTCGTACTGGAAATAATCCTATAAAATGTACCTTTTCTGGTCCTTAAAATGATTTTTTCACTGTCGTAGCAGCTTCCATACTGCACAAAGTCTTCCTAGGAAAATCAAATTAGCTCTATATAAAATCCGAGTCCCGTGTGCTCCAACAGTGTGCGAAGGATCAAACATACCCTGCACCACTTCCTCGCCTCTTTCCGATCCTTGGTTTAGTAAATATGAACATTTACAATATAACATCCTTTCCTTACCCAAAAAAAAAAACATTTACAATATAACATCCTTTTGCAACAACATATGGCAAATGAAAAGAGTTGGTCATCTGCAACCTTCAAGGAAAGCATGCTCAAGCAGCATAGCAGCAGAAGGCCTCTCAGCAGGCAGTCTCCCAAAGCAGCACTGCAGGAAATCCTTGCCCTCGGTGGATAACGTCCCAGCTATTGGCGGAGCACTTCACATCACCTTAAACATGGCCGTAGCCCACATTGAATGATTAAGCCTTAAACAGAAACTAAAGACCCTGGTCACATGCCAAAAGGTAATATGCACAGTACCAAACTTCCGGCAGAAAGCAGTTATACAGATTTGGTCCAAGGACTGACAGAGCAAAAAAAAGCAACCCAGCGTTCTTACCTGCTCATGCTCACTTGGAGGAGATATCCCAATAGCATTTCAATAGTAGAACATCCCAAACTCCACATGTCAACAGTATGATCATGATCCGTGCTGTCATCATGCGCCATCAAGGACTTTACGAGCTGCGATGTATATTATTCCATCACTCTGCCAAGACTGCAAAAGAATGCAGCATTGATGTTCACAAAAGCGACATACCTCTCTGGTGCCATTCAGTTTGGACTTCCCTTCAAAGAGCGGTAAGCTACCTGTCGAGTTAGCTAAGAAATTGCAGTACATTAGTAAAGCCGAAGGACTATTTGGTGTGTCCATGGAACACTGGATAAAACTGCAACATCTTCACAGGCATAGATACATCAGAGCGATAAAAAGAACGAAATCAACCACTTTTGACTATGTTAGCTCATCACTGAGAAAAAGGACCATGAAGCAATCAACAAAATCATTTCAGCACATGCCTCAGAACTTGTAAAGAAAGCAACAGTACCTTGACTCCTGTCCAAAATTCCATTCTATGGACCAGTACACTTTTAATTACCACATGATAGGAAGGAGGAGCATCTTACTCTGACTAAACTTTACCGTTCTCTTGGAAGGCAGAGGAGCAGCAAAAACAACACAAGAAGAACCTTTCACCAAAGATATTGTACTCTATCCACTATGCCTCTTGTGAACTTTTTAGAAACCAGCAGAAAAGGAAAGAACTTTCATTAGGTTTCGGCATCCAACCACAACAAGGAATCTTTTCCAGTTTATGCAACATATTACTTTTGCCGAAACGAGGGGAAAAAGGGTGAAGAAAACCATTCACTAATACTTCATCCATCTATAAGAGACTTTTGCACCAATTGAACGCCACAAACCAAAAACAAAGTAAGCATCGAGAGACCAAAGACGAAGAATAACAAGCTTGCATGTTTTCTTTCTGTTTTTTTCGTTTTGCGCCTCACCTAATCTAGCAGTCAACCTGACTTCTCTTCGCCAGTAAATGCACCACAAATCAGCAAGGAATTTCTACATGATCTCAGTAGTCTTGCAGTGAAGAAGTGGAAACTCACATGCTTAGCAATCCCAAAGTCAACAAGTTTGACTATCCCAGATGCATAAAAAATTACAGTAGTCCCCTTTAAATCCCTGCGCAGGCCAAAGACTTTTCACAGGGGTCTGTCGTCCTTATCCAATATGCAAGTCAACCTCATGATGCTTGATCAATTGTTTAGAATTACCCCTGTATGGAGTTGTTGACATGCAGCTAAGCCAATCCAGTCATAATATGGGGGGTCAAATTGCGGACAGCTGATTCGGCTAGGTCCCCAAGATGCTCCTGTATATAGTTTTATCCAACCGTTGCACATTCTAGATATATGTTAAGCCAATCCTCAGCCTGAATATTTATGAATATGTTTTGGTGAGTCAAATTATGAATGCACTTTGAGCTGGGATGTATAGATGCCATGGAAAGGTAACTTACAATTTCAGTGCCATAATACTGCAGAATGTTCGGATGTCTAAGCTGGCTAAGTACTTCAATTTCCCAAGTAACAGGTTGAAAAAATAATCGAGGTAGCCAAGCAATCAATTACCTGGAAATGAAAAAAGAAAGTTTCCCCAGCATATTTAGATCAAATGAGAGGATAGATTGGATCCTAGAGAATAACAAAAGTAAAAAATACCTGCTTTAACTGCGTCAGGCACTCAGCCAAATTAGGATCATTGGGCAATTACTCGAACTCCTTCAACACACATAGAACTCTGGTTTCTAAGCAGTTCAAATATTCTATAACGGATAGTTTAATGTTGAAACGGTTTAATCGGGGTCATAAGCAGCATATGTGAAAACGTTTTCGATCAACAAGTTTATCAAGTATCATAGATAAAACCATTCCAAACATTTATACAATTATGTCCACTTATATCCAAAATCCAAACCTTAAAATTCCTAGCCGATATCGGTAGCTGAAGAACTTAAAAGAAATTGCGATGAACCATAATTTCTTTTAAGCAGAACGAGCATCAACCATGTATATCTATAAAGCAATACTGGGAGCATATTCATCGAATAATATAATTACAAAAGCAAAAAAGAGTTATCTTCATACATATCGAAAATACTCATTCAACTTACAATATTAGAGCAACTATTAATGGTCCAGTCATTGATCAACTTAACTAAGTCTCTACTAGGTATTTGTGGGGTCAAAACATCTACTGTAGGTCCACAAAAAGGCCACCCAAACAGCAAACTAGCAGCAGCTAATAAAGCAGCAAACCTCATCCGGCGCTGTGAATTTTGGCACAGTATATCTCTACCAAATTCCGTTTCAAGTGAGCTTATAGTCGAAAGAAAGCTCTTAAGTACTGGAAGACCCAAAGCTTCTTCAATCCAAAATCTGGCCGGCCAAATTAGGAAATTCGCTTAGGAATACTGCTAGTCGCAGTTACCTCACAGCAGTTTTCAGAAACTTCGGAATATCATTATCTCTCAAACAGAAAATCCAAATCCTGTAAAATCACAAGCTCCTAGGATGGGAGGGACCTAAATATTGCTATTGAACAGCTCGGACTCAGCCAGAGCATCACCGGCAATATCGACACAGATAAGGTCCCCAAATTTAGACGCTAAGGAACCATCTTGCAAGAGCGAAAATCAACAACAAACTCTTACCATCATGCGCAAAAAGCAAAGAAGGTTTCAATCTATTCCTTCTCTTTCCTCTATAGAAATTCTGTCTTTGCTGTTTTCATCTTCAAGCCAGCCTACTGCACCTTCCCCGTTTGTACGCTATTAGAAATCTGTATTGTTGCTGAAATATAGCCTGATCTTTAGGATGATCCCACTCCAGAGTCTTCCACAGTTCCTCAGAATCCAAACTAATGTTTGGGAGACGCGCATTAACTGATAAAGGCAGTCTTAGAGGAATCCTCTTCAGCTTCGGACAGCCATGTATGTCAAAAGATACATTGGAGACTAAACTTAAGGTGCCTCCACAAAAACTTTGTAGGTGTGGAAGTTGGTGTAGCCTCAAGTAGTTCAACTTTGGGGGAGAAAATGCAGATGGGAAGTAAGGGGAAGGAGTGTTTAAAGGAGAGCTTCCCCCTTGAATTTCTCCTCCGCCGCTCATAATCTCCTCTATACCTTCAGAGCTACTAACCTCGATATGTTCAACTTCTGGAAGATGGAGCAAACATTCATGCGGTAGCAGCTTCCTGATGTTATTGCAATTTTTCACTTCAATCTTCCTCAGATTGCAAAAGTGGGGAAGCCACTCAGATCCCACTACTCTCTTCATGTTGCCACTGTTGTCTGCACTGATAAATTTGAGTCTGGGGAAGGCGCCAGGCGGTGCCTCCAAGTGGCGGGGGGGCAATGCGACTGAGGTAGTCATCCCTTCTATTCCCTCGCATTCACGTAAAACAACCATACGTATAAGTGGAAGTGAGAATCTAGACTCATGCCCAACAGATGCTTCGGTTTTGTACGCCTCCGGATTTCAAGCGTCAATTGAGAAATCGAAACTCGAGAAGACGGGGAGATGGAAGATACATCAAGTAAGAGGACTATGAGGAATCGGTGGAATCGTCTTCAGTTTCGGACAGTCAGTACATAAATGTTCAGGGGAGCGCTCCCCCCTTGATTTTCTCGACCACCGCTGGCGCTTATTATCTCCTCTATCCCTCACAACCCCGAACCTCGATACGCTCGAGATTTGGAAGATGGAGCAAAAATTCGTGCGGGAACAGCTCCCAGATGTTGTTGCAACGTTCTACTTCAATCGTCTTTAAACTTGGGAAGGTGGGGCCCCCTCCTTAATTTTTGTCCTCCTCCGCTTATTATCTCCTCTATCCCTCCACAACCCCAAATCATGATTTCCTCGAGATTTGGAAGATGGAGCAAACATTCGTGCGGGAACAGCTCCCTGATGTTGTTGCAAAGTTCTACGTCAATCGTCTTTAAACTTGGGAAGGTGGGGCCCCTCCTTGATTTTGTCCTCCACCGCTTATTATCTCCTCTATCCCTTTACAACGCCAAACCACGATACGCTCGAGATTTGGAAGATGGAGCAAACATTCGTGCGGGAACAGCTTCCTGATGTTGTCGCAACTGCTACTTCAATCATCTTTAAACTTGGGAAGGCGGGCCCCCTCCTTGATTTTGTCCTCCTCCGCTTATTATCCCCTCTATCCCTTCACAATCGCCAAACCGTGATACACTCGAGATTTGGAAGATGGAGCAAACATTCGTGCGGGAACAGCTCCTGATGTTGTCGCAACCTTCTACTCTAATCGTCTTTAAACTTGGGAAGGCGGGGCCCTCCTTGATTTTGTCCTCCTCCGCTTATTATCTCCTCTATCCCTTCACATCACGAATCACGATTTCCTCGAGATTTGGAAGATGGAGCAAACATTCGTGCGGGAACAGCTTCCTGATGTTGTCGCAATATGCTACTTCAATCGTCTTTAAACTTGGGAAGGCGGGGCCCCCTCCTTGATTTTGTCCTCCTCCGCTTATTATCTCCTCTATCCCTTCATAATCACGAATCACGATTTCCTCGAGATTTGGAAGATGGACAAACATTCGTGCGGGAACAGCTCCTGATGTAATAGCAATTTGTCACTCCAATCGTCTTTAAACTGGAAAGTGGGGAAGCCAGTCAGATCCCACCACTCTCTTCATGTTGCCACACTCCTCTACAATGACATTTCCAGTTTTGGGAAGGCGGGGCCTACTCCAGCTTGCGGGGGTGATGCAACTGAGGTAGTCAGCCCTTCTATTCCCTCGCAGTCATTTATAAAAACCATACGTAGAAGTGGAAGGGAGAATCTAGACTCATGCCCAAACAGATGCTTCAGTTTCGAGCAACCCCGATTTCAAGCGTCTCAAGAGAAGGGAAGAGAGGGGCTGGGGAGTCCTGAGTGTTGTCTATTTCTTCTGCATCTGCTCCAGCTCCCCCTACGAGCTCCTCCACTAAGTTGTCCCATTTTTTTATTATTAGCATCTTCAGGTATCGGAGTCGGCTCATGCCGGACAAATTTGTCATGCCTCGACAATTTTCCCCCTTAAAGAACTCCACATCTCCTGGAATCAAAATAGAATCGTTATTCCTTTCCTCTCCCACTCTGGCCATAGCGTAATTGCAAGATCTGATTTCCACAGATCTTCCGTAATCACAATAAGGCTTATAATCCAACTCAAATATTATTTTATTTTCTGGCAAAATTTCAGGATCAGAATACACGGATTCATTACAAACCACAATGACTTGTCTTGATCCACAATGAGGTTGTAACTATGGTTATTGTGCCTACTTCGTTCCATAAACCTCACATATTTGTTGAAATCGTCAACATTGCCAAAATTGCACTCTAGTCTGTTCAATGCCTTCAATCGTATCACCTCTTCTGCCTTCACCTTTCCTGCAATCTTAAGATATTGCAAGTTCGCCATTCTGCTGAATGTTCCTTCCCATGATCTTTCGATACCAGTTTTAGCTAGGTCAAGGTATCTCAAATTACTTAATTCTTCCAACCCCTCAACCGCTAATAGAGACTTGCATCTATAGGCGTCCAACTTCCTTAAGCATTTCAGCTTTCCTAAATGAGGAATACGAATTAATGACCCACAGCTTCTAAGCAACAATGCTCGCAAATTTGCCAACTCCGACAAGGAATCTGGAAGTTTTGCTATTCCACATTCACTTAGGTTTAGGACCTTCAGCCCCGGCAAGTTCCTGAAGAAAGAATCTTGGAGCTGCACATTTTCCAACTCGAGACTCCCATTTAGTAGCAAAGTCGACAATTTAGGACAGTTTGGTGACATATCTGGCGGAATGTCCTCGATCTGACCCCGCATCAATGAAACTTTCTCTAAGTCCTCTGTCCAACGCTCCCCATTCGGTATCGTTCGCAAACCCGGCCCGCTTTTACCATGTAAGTCATATTGGTGATTTGTAATGCCATGTCTCTCATCAAATCGTGCATCATGACCTTATTAAAATGATCAACTTCCAGCAAGCAAGCATTTCGAAGCTTCTCCACTATGGCAAGACCCCTGCAATATTGTTCCTCCCTTGTATCCAATTCATCGAGAAATCCCTCATCAATAAAGTATTCTATCAATTCCTTTTCCCGATTGATTCATCTTCTGGAAATAGAGCACAGAATACGAAGCATTGTTTAACTTGAGGGTCTGACAAGCGTTCGTAGCTGAGTGTTAGTACCGGCAACACTTCATCTCCCATCTCTGTGTGTTTTGTATGGGATCTCTCCAGTTCTTCAATGTGTCTTGCCACACAAAAACATTCTTCTCTCCCCTCATGCTACTTGCCATTGCGTTAATTGCAAGTGGCAAACCTGCGCATCTCTTCGCGATTTTCCTTGCAACCTCTTCAAATTGCATATTCTTTAGCGTTTGAGGCCCAAGTTCCTCCACAAATAATTTCCACGCTTCTTTTTCACCTAGAGGTTGAATTTTAATCTTTTCACAATCCATTCGAGAACATACTTCAGATAAACGAGTTGTTAGGACCACCTTAAGTCCAGGTTTATCAGGAATTCCCACATCCTGGAGTTTAAAATGCCGCCACACGTCATCAAGAATCAATACACAATTCTTCTTTTCCTCCAAACACTTCAACAACTTCGCCGCTCGTCTCTTCTCATGCTCATCCTTCATAACGCCACCTTTTAGTGACTTCCAAACATCACTCTGCAACTTATAAATGCTGAAATCTTGAGACACGGTGATGAAAAGCACACCATCGAAGGTTGCTTCATCTTTGAGAAGTTTATTATGTACGTGCATCATAATAGTTGTCTTCCAACACCACCCATTCCATATATACCCAATTTGCATCCTTTATTCTCCTTCAGACGGCTCCAAATCAACTCAATGTTCCTATGAATCTCTTCTCCCATTAGCTTTCGTTCCAAAAATGCATTTCCTTTGGCATCTCTCGCCTCTATGAGTAGTGGACGTGGAAGCGTTTGCTCTACGAGCTCTTCCACTTCTCTTGTCAATGTCTCCACCTGTTCCTTTGGTGGCAAAGTTTCCGCATTGGCTTGTCAATTGTTCGAAAATGATCTCTTGCTCTTTCTGTTTTTTTCAGCCATTTCTCTACAATGTCCTCGGCTTCTTCCGATCTGAGTAGGCACCAGACTCTATCTCCATCTGCTCCTTTATGTCAGCTTTTTGTCGTCTAGTTCTTCCACTTTTCTTTTCAGGTTTCTTATCTCTTCATCATTGGCGTAGATGCTCCTTACATTCATGACTGGAGAACCCCTGTTCATATCTGATTTATCAAAAAACATATGTTAAATTTCGATAAATTAATCGGGGATATTTAAGGATCTACAAGAGCGACAGTAATGATTTAGATTAATCCAGACACACCTTGCGATGATGATGGGCCCATCATCATCGCAAGGTGTGTCTGGATTAATCTAAATCATTACTGTCGCTCTTGTAGATCCTTAAATATCCCGGATTAATTTATCGAAATTTAACATATGTTTTTGATAAATCAGATATGAACAGGGGTTCTCCAGTCATGAATGTAAGGAGCATCTACGCCATGATGAAGAGATAAGAAACCTGAAAAGAAAAGTGGAAGAACTAGACGACAAAAAAGCTGACATAAAGGAGCAGATGGAGATAGAGTCTGGTGCCTACTCAGATCGGAAGAAGCCGAGGACATGGTAGAGAAATGGCTGAAAAAAACAGAAAGAGCAAGAGATCATTTTCGAACAATTGACAAGCCAATGCGGAAACTTTGCCACCAAAGGAACAGGTGGAGACATTGACAAGAGAAGTGGAAGAGCTCGTAGAGCAAACGCTTCCACGTCCACTACTCATAGAGGCGAGAGATGCCAAAGGAAATGCATTTTGGAACGAAAGCTAATGGGAGAAGAGATTCATAGGAACATTGAGTTGATTTGGAGCCGTCTGAAGGAGAATAAAGGATGCAAATTGGGTATATATGGAATGGGTGGTGTTGGGAAGACAACTGTCATGATGCACGTACATAATAAACTTCTCAAAGATGAAGCAACCTTCGATGGTGTGCTTTTCATCACCGTGTCTCAAGATTTCAGCATTTATAAGTTGCAGAGTGATGTTTGGAAGTCACTAAAAGGTGGCGTTATGAAGGATGAGCATGAGAAGAGACGAGCGCGAAGTTGTTGAAGTGTTTGGAGGAAAAGAAGAATTGTGTATTGATTCTTGATGACGTGTGGCGGCATTTTAAACTCCAGGATGTGGGAATTCCTGATAAACCTGGACTTAGGTGGTCCTAACAACTCGTTTATCTGAAGTATGTTCTCGAATGGATTGTGAAAAGATTAAAATTCAACCTCTAGGTGAAAAAGAAGCGTGGAAATTATTTGTGGAGGAACTTGGGCCTCAAACGCTAAAGATATGCATTTTGAAGAGGTTGCAAGGAAAATCGCGAAGAGATGCGCAGGTTTGCCACTTGCAATTAACGCAATGGCAAGTAGCATGAGGGGAGAGAAGAATGTTTTTGTGTGGCAAGACACATTGAAGAGACTGGAGAGATCCCATACAAAACACACAGAGATGGGAGATGAAGTGTTGCCGGTACTAACACTCAGCTACGAACGCTTGTCAGACCCTCAAGTTAAACAATGCTTCGTATTCTGTGCTCTATTTCCAGAAGATGAATCAATTCGGGAAAGGATTGATAGAATACTTTATTGATGAGGGATTTCTCGATGAATTGGATACAAGGGAGGAACAATATTGCAGGGGTCTTGCCATAGTGGAGAAGCTTCGAAATGCTTGCTTGCTGGAAGTTGATCATTTTATAAGGTCATGATGCACGATTTGATGAGAGACATGGCATTACAAATCACCAATATGACTTACATGGTAAAAGCGGGCCGGGTTTGCGAACGATACCGAATGGGGAGCGTTGGACAGAGGACTTAGAGAAAGTTTCATTGATGCGGGGTCGGATCGAGGACATTCCGCCAGATATGTCACCAAACTGTCCTAAATTGTCAACTTTGCTACTAAATGGAAGTCTCGAGTTGGAAAACTTGCAGCTCCAAGATTCTTTCTTCATGAACTTGCCGGGGCTGAAGGTTCTAAACCTAAGTGATGTGGAATAACAAAACTTCCAGATTCCTTGTCGGAGTTGGCAAATTTGCGAGCACTGTTGCTTAGAAGCTGTGGGTCATTAATTCGTATTCCTTATTTAGGAAAGCTGAAATGCTTAAGGAAGTTGGACGCCTATAGATGCAAGTCTCTATTAGCGGTTGAGGGTTTGGAAGAATTAAGTAATTTGAGATACCTTGACCTAGCTAAAACTGGTATCGAAAGATCATGGGAAGGAACATTCAGCAGAATGGCGAACTTGCAATATCTTAAGATTGCAGGAAAGGTGAAGGCAGAAGAGGTGATACGATTGAAGGCATTGAACAGACTAGAGTGCAATTTTGGCAATGTTGACGATTTCAACAATATGTGAGGTTTATGGAACGACGTAGGCACAATAACCATAGTTACAACTCATTGTGGATCAAGACAAGTCATTGTGGTTTGTAACTGAATCCGTGTATTCTGATCCTGAAATTTTGCCAGAAAATAAAATAATATTTGAGTTTGGATTATAAGCTTATTGTGATTACGGAAGATCTGTGAAATCAGATCTTGCAATTACGCTATGGCCAGAGCGGGAGAGGAAAGGAATAACGATTCTATTTTGATTCCAGGAGATGTGGAGTTCTTTAAGGGGAAAATTGTCGTGGCATGACAAATTTGTCCGGCATGAGCCGACTCCGATACCTGAAGATGCTAATAATAAAAAAATGGGACAACTTAGTGGAGCTCGTAGGGGAGCTGGAGCAGATGCAGAAGAAATAGACAACACTCAGGACTCCCCAGCCCCTCTCTTCCGTTCTCTTGAGACGCTTGAAATCGGGGTTGCTCGAAACTGAAGCATCTGTTTGGGCATGAGTCTAGATTCTCCCTTCCACTTCTACGTAGGTTTTTATAAATGACTGCGAGGGAATAGAAGGGCTGACTACCTCAGTTGCATCACCCCCGCAAGCTGGAGTAGGCCCGCCTTCCAAAACTGGAAATGTCATTGTAGAGGAGTGTGGCAACATGAAGAGAGTGGTGGGATCTGACTGGCTTCCCCACTTTCCCAGTTTAAAGACGATTGGAGTGACAAATTGCTACAACATCAGGGAGCTGTTCCCGCACGAATGTTTGCTCCATCTTCCAAATCTCGAGAAATCGTGATTCGTGATTGTGAAGGGATAGAGGAGATAATAAGCGGAGGAGGACAAAATCAAGGAGGGGGCCCCGCCTTCCCAAGTTTAAAGACGATTGAAGTAGAATAGCGAAAACATCAGGAAGCTGTTCCCGCACGAATGTTTGCTCCATCTTCCAAATCTCGAGGAAATCGTGATTCGTGATTGTGAAGGGATAGAGGAGATAATAAGCGGAGGAGGACAAAATCAAGGAGGGGGCCCCGCCTTCCCAAGTTTAAAGACGATTAGAGTAGATTGTTGCAACAACATCAAGGAGCTGTTCCCGCACGAATGTTTGCTCCATCTTCCAAATCTCGAGTGTATCGTGGTTTGGCGTTGTGAAGGGATAGAGGAGATAATAAGCGGAGGAGAAAAATCAAGGAGGGGGCCCTGCCTTCCCAAGTTTAAAGATGATTGAAGTAGAAGATTGCGACAACATCAGGGAGCTGTTCCCGCACGAATGTTTGCTCCATCTTCCAAATCTCGAGCGTATCGTGGTTTGGGGTTGTGAAGGGATAGAGGAGATAATAAGCGGTGGAGGACAAAATCAAGGAGGGGGCCCCGCCTTCCCAAGTTTAAAGACGATTGACGTAGAATGTTGCAACAACATCAGGAGCTGTTCCCTGCACGAATGTTTGCTCCATCTTCCAAATCTCGAGGAAATCGTGATTTGGGGTTGTGAGGGATAGAGGAGATAATAAGCGGAGGAGGACAAAATTAAGGAGGGGGCCCCGCCTTCCCAAGTTTAAAGACGATTGAAGTAGAACGTTGCCACAACATCAGGGAGCTGTTCCCGCACGAATTTTTGCTCCATCTTCCAAATCTCGAGCGTATCGAGGTTCGGGGTTGTGAGGGATAGAGGAGATAATAAGCGCCAGCGGTAGTCGAGAAAATCAAGGGGGGAGCGCTCCCCTGAACATTTATGTATCTGACTGTCCGAAACTGAAGACGATTCCACCGATTCCTCATAGTCCTCTTACTTGATGTATCTTCCATCTCCCCGTCTTCTCGAGTTTCGATTTCTCAATTGACGCTTGAAATCCGGAGGCGTACAAAACCGAAGCATCTGTTTGGGCATGAGTCTAGATTCTCACTTCCACTTATACGTATGGTTGTTTTACGTGAATGCGAGGGAATAGAAGGGATGACTACCTCAGTCGCATTGCCCCCCCGCCACTTGGAGGCACCGCCTGGCGCCTTCCCCAGACTCAAATTTATCAGTGCAGACAACAGTGGCAACATGAAGAGAGTAGTGGGATCTGAGTGGCTTCCCCACTTTTGCAATCTGAGGAAGATTGAAGTGAAAAATTGCAATAACATCAGGAAGCTGCTACCGCATGAATGTTTGCTCCATCTTCCAGAAGTTGAACATATCGAGGTTAGTAGCTCTGAAGGTATAGAGGAGATTATGAGCGGCGGAGGAGAAATTCAAGGGGGAAGCTCTCCTTTAAACACTCCTTCCCCTTACTTCCCATCTGCATTTTCTCCCCCAAAGTTGAACTACTTGAGGCTACACCAACTTCCACACCTACAAAGTTTTTGTGGAGGCACCTTAAGTTTAGTCTCCAATGTATCTTTTGACATACATGGCTGTCCGAAGCTGAAGAGGATTCCTCTAAGACTGCCTTTATCAGTTAATGCGCGTCTCCCAAACATTAGTTTGGATTCTGAGGAACTGTGGAAGACTCTGGAGTGGGATCATCCTAAAGATCAGGCTATATTTCAGCAACAATACAGATTTCTAATAGCGTACAACCGGGAAGGTGCAGTAGGCTGGCTTGAAGATGAAAAACAGCAAAGACAGAATTTCTATAGAGGAAAGAGAAGGAATAGATTGAAACCTTCTTTGCTTTTTGCGCATGATGGGTAAGAGTTTGTTGTTGATTTTCGCTCTTGCAAGATGGTTCCTTAGCGTCTAAATTTGGGGACCTTATCTGTGTCGATATTGCCGGTGATGCTCTGGCTGAGTCCGAGCTGTTCAATAGCAATATTTAGGTCCCTCCCATCCTAGGAGCTTGTGATTTTACAGGATTTGGATTTTCTGTTTGAGAGATAATGATATTCCGAAGTTTCTGAAAACTGCTGTGAGGTAACTGCGACTAGCAGTATTCCTAAGCGAATTTCCTAATTTGGCCGGCCAGATTTTGGATTGAAGAAGCTTTGGGTCTTCCAGTACTTAAGAGCTTTCTTTCGACTATAAGCTCACTTGAAACGGAATTTGGTAGAGATATACTGTGCCAAAATTCACAGCGCCGGATGAGGTTTGCTGCTTTATTAGCTGCTGCTAGTTTGCTGTTTGGGTGGCCTTTTTGTGGACCTACAGTAGATGTTTTGACCCCACAAATACCTAGTAGAGACTTAGTTAAGTTGATCAATGGACTGGACCATTAATAGTTGCTCTAATATTGTAAGTTGAATGAGTATTTTCGATATGTATGAAGATAACTCTTTTTTGCTTTTGTAATTATATTATTCGATGAATATGCTCCCAGTATTGCTTTATAGATATACATGGTTGATGCTCGTTCTGCTTAAAAGAAATTATGGTTCATCGCAATTTCTTTTTAAGTTCTTCAGCTACCGATATCGGCTAGGAATTTTAAGGTTTGGATTTTGGATATAAGTGGACATAATTGTATAAATGTTTGGAATGGTTTTATCTATGATACTTGATAAACTTGTTGATCGAAAACGTTTTCACATATGCTGCTTATGACCCCGATTAAACCGTTTCAACATTAAACTATCCGTTATAGAATATTTGAACTGCTTAGAAACCAGAGTTCTATGTGTGTTGAAGGAGTTCGAGTAATTGCCCAATGATCCTAATTTGGCTGAGTGCCTGACGCAGTTAAAGCAGGTATTTTTTTACTTTTGTTATTCTCTAGGATCCAATCTATCCTCTCATTTGATCTAAATATGCTGGGGAAACTTTCTTTTTTCATTTCCAGGTAATTGATTGCTTGGCTACCTCGATTATTTTTTCAACCTGTTACTTGGGAAATTGAAGTACTTAGCCAGCTTAGACATCCGAACATTCTGCAGTATTATGGCACTGAAATTGTAAGTTACCTTTCCATGGCATCTATACATCCCAGCTCAAAGTGCATTCATAATTTGACTCACCAAAACATATTCATAAATATTCAGGCTGAGGATTGGCTTAACATATATCTAGAATGTGCAACGGTTGGATAAAACTATATACAGGAGCATCTTGGGGACCTAGCCGAATCAGCTGTCCGCAATTTGACCCCCCATATTATGACTGGATTGGCTTAGCTGCATGTCAACAACTCCATACAGGGGTAATTCTAAACAATTGATCAAGCATCATGAGGTTGACTTGCATATTGGATAAGGACGACAGACCCCTGTGAAAAGTCTTTGGCCTGCGCAGGGATTTAAAGGGGACTACTGTAATTTTTTATGCATCTGGGATAGTCAAACTTGTTGACTTTGGGATTGCTAAGCATGTGAGTTTCCACTTCTTCACTGCAAGACTACTGAGATCATGTAGAAATTCCTTGCTGATTTGTGGTGCATTTACTGGCGAAGAGAAGTCAGGTTGACTGCTAGATTAGGTGAGGCGCAAAACGAAAAAAACAGAAAGAAAACATGCAAGCTTGTTATTCTTCGTCTTTGGTCTCTCGATGCTTACTTTGTTTTTGGTTTGTGGCGTTCAATTGGTGCAAAAGTCTCTTATAGATGGATGAAGTATTAGTGAATGGTTTTCTTCACCCTTTTTCCCCTCGTTTCGGCAAAAGTAATATGTTGCATAAACTGGAAAAGATTCCTTGTTGTGGTTGGATGCCGAAACCTAATGAAAGTTCTTTCCTTTTCTGCTGGTTTCTAAAAAGTTCACAAGAGGCATAGTGGATAGAGTACAATATCTTTGGTGAAAGGTTCTTCTTGTGTTGTTTTTGCTGCTCCTCTGCCTTCCAAGAGAACGGTAAAGTTTAGTCAGAGTAAGATGCTCCTCCTTCCTATCATGTGGTAATTAAAAGTGTACTGGTCCATAGAATGGAATTTTGGACAGGAGTCAAGGTACTGTTGCTTTCTTTACAAGTTCTGAGGCATGTGCTGAAATGATTTTGTTGATTGCTTCATGGTCCTTTTTCTCAGTGATGAGCTAACATAGTCAAAAGTGGTTGATTTCGTTCTTTTTATCGCTCTGATGTATCTATGCCTGTGAAGATGTTGCAGTTTTATCCAGTGTTCCATGGACACACCAAATAGTCTTCGGCTTTACTAATGTACTGCAATTTCTTAGCTAACTCGACAGGTAGCTTACCGCTCTTTGAAGGGAAGTCCAAACTGAATGGCACCAGAGAGGTATGTCGCTTTTGTGAACATCAATGCTGCATTCTTTTGCAGTCTTGGCAGAGTGATGGAATAATATACATCGCAGCTCGTAAAGTCCTTGATGGCGCATGATGACAGCACGGATCATGATCATACTGTTGACATGTGGAGTTTGGGATGTTCTACTATCGAAATGCTATGGGGATATCTCCTCCAAGTGAGCATGAGCAGGTAAGAACGCTGGGTTGCTTTTTTGCTCTGTCAGTCCTTGGACCAAATCTGTATAACTGCTTTCTGCCGGAAGTTTGGTACTGTGCATATTACCTTTTGGCATGTGACCGGGGTCTTTAGTTTCTGTTTAAGGTTTAATCATTCAATGTGGGCTACGGCCATGTTTAAGGTGATGTGAAGTGCTCCGCCAATAGCTGGGACTTTATCCGCCGAGGGAAAGGATTTCCTGCAGTGCTGCTTTGGGAAACTGCCTGCTGAGAGGCCTTCTGCTGCTATGCTGCTTGAGCATGCTTTCCTTGAAGGTTGCAGATGACCAACTCTTTTCATTTGCCATATGTTGTTGCAAAAGGATGTTATATTGTAAATGTTCCTATTTACTAAACCAAAAGGATCAGAAAGAGGCAAGGAAGTGGTGCAGGGTATGTTTGATCCTTCGCACACTGTTGGAGCACACGGGACTCGGATTTTATATAAAGCTAATTTGATTTTCCTAGGAAGACTTTGTGCAGTATGGAAGCTGCTACGACAGTGAAAAAATCATTTTAAGGACTAGAAAAGGTACATTTTATAGGATTATTTCCAGTACGAAAAGTTGCTAAGACTGAAAAAATCATTTATCAAGTGGAGCATTACTTACCACTTTTAGGACTATTAATTCTCGATAGATTTAAGTTTATTTTATCTTAAGAAAAATTTCTGATAGATTTGGGGAATAAAATAAATAGTTGATTGCAAGTTATCACGTCGAGATAAGGTAATTATATAAGTAATTACATTAGTTAATTTTTTCTTAGTGGTTATTAATTTTCTCGATCAGAAAAAAAAAAACGTGAAATCTATCATAAGTTAGTGACATGGTATTGATCATAAGAATGCCTATTATTGACAAAATAAGATGCATGTTCCTCTGGCATGATCTGATCTGGTGACATCCATGTATGCAATCTGGCAATGTTGCTTAACCTAAAATGTTTAATATGGAGTGCGTATGAGTCATTAACATTTTCTACGGAGTACATCTATTCATAAAAACCGCATGGTGTTTGTATGGTGCCAAAAAAGAATCATATCAGCAAATAAAGGAAACAAACAAATTAATAAAAAAAATGAAAAGGGTAAATTTGTCAGTTTTTGTTAGTGCAATATGTTGGGGTATAGTTCATATCTCCAATGACGGAAAGGCACGAGAGTGTCGCTCTCCATCATATGAATGTAAACATGCATTTTAAAGTACCTATAGACCTTTGCACTAAAAAAAAAAGTACCTATGGACCAGACCCAAAAAAAAACTATAGAGAGGTGTATTGCTATATGTAGTTCAGTAAAATGATCATGAATTAGAGTCCAAAACTGTTATTTGCTTCACTTGAGTGTTGGGGTGTGGTTTATTCTCATCTGATAAAGTAGTGTCGTCCGTTGTGCAAACTTAAAATTAGCATGACGCGTTTAACGCTAAACTGAACATATGAATGGGGATCAAAGTTGAGAATATTTGGTGATGGTTGCTTTGGTATTATAGTGGAGGGATATTGGGCTCATGTATGTTGCATATGCAGATAAGTTTTGCTTGGCGTTAAACTAGCTCGATTATTGTAAATCTTTTGAGTACGAATGAGTCGCTATTAATAAGAAAATATCATACTAGCGATAAGTCAGGTGAGACTACCTAAAGTTTTCATGATGGACACCAAGTTATACTTGATATCAGTTGGAGTTTAATTTACTTACAAAATTCATTTACTTACCAAATGCTCCATCATATAATATGAGTTTTATGCTAATTCCAATGTGATTAGAAGTTAAAGGGACTATGTTTTCCCCCCCATAAATGGACCTCCATTTTCATTTTACGCATAAATAAGTTTAAGCTATATGGGATCATACTAACACTCTTCATACCCTTACAAATGCTTGACTCGGTTTCGCATTGTGAAATGGACAGGAATCCTATTTTGTGCAGAGTTAGTGAGGGTGTAAAGATCCAAATTATTGACCTGTGCTTCGAGATTGTGTTAGAATTTCTATCCGTTACGACTCGGAAAGAGAGATTACATGTATATAAATCATATCATAACACGAGTTTAACCGATTTGGAATTCAACTAACAATGAGGGTATAAAATTGGGAAACCATATTGAGATCAATCTAGATCTTGACCTGCATAAGCGACGATGGTCATGGTGGTAGCTTGTTAATGGTGACCGTGCCTTGCGGTGCTCGTCTGTCAACCAGCGACATTGTTTGCGGTGATCACCTAATAAGGACGACCACCACAATGGTGGTCTCATCTGTTGTCGAGGGCAACTGGTCGTGCCTTTAGGACTGTATCTTGGTTGGCAATAAACCAAACATTTTCAAAACTTATGCTTGAAACAAAATCAAGGATGACCGAACCCCAGGACTTTCACTTTTGCCAAATGATACAATTTTTTTTTGTTTTCATTTAGTTAAATATCTTAAACTTTCAAAACTGATACGCTTAATGTGATCAAATAAGAAGAAGCTTAGGTAGGTACCAAATTACACTATAAGAAAAAATTTAGGTATTTGTAGTGTCATTACTTTAAAAAAGTGCCATACACTTTTTACTTGAGTAATAAATAAACGCTACAGTTACCTCTATGCATGTGTACATTGCACACACCGTAATAGAGTTTAACCACCAAGTTCGTCTCATTTTCACACCTTTCGACTGCTCCCCTCGGCTTTGACGTAATATCCTAACTCAACAACACAGACACGACATGTCGGAATAATTTCGAGTGCATGAAACACATATTCTTTTAGGATTGAATATATGTAAATAGAGAAAGAACGAATGTAGCATGTTAACAACATGGACTCGTATAAGTTGGCATAAGTAGGTTTTAGCGTCGCTCCAAAACTAGATTAGACTAATTATAAGTGAGCACCACATTCAATTAATAAGAAGTTTAGTTCACTTATGCTTTTTAATCGTGGCTTCTTTGACATGATCTCTCTCAAATCAGAAACACACCATAGAGATATACCGAGAAATAAGGAGAGGGGGAGGGGAAGAGCGACAGCGGTGTATTGCGGGCCATCGAAAGGGTCGAGCTATGCGGGAAATCTCCATTTCCGAACACTGGGGAAGAGATGCTAGCTCCATTTCGCACGATTTTGGGAGTTTTGGTTCTAAATGCTAACTTCTAGTCCTCGCGACGATCTATCCAAAATCCAACTTAGTCATAGTGATATTTTGATTCCCCACATCTCCTACAGAGGTCAAGTTGGGGTCACGTTAGAGGGACACAAACTTTCGAAGTCATTGCAGGTGAATAGTGCGCACTGTCGGACTTCTTGGCCGAAAATTGGCCACCTCGGCAACTTTTCGGGCTAGAAAATCTGATGGTTGGAGTCTGTCGGAATGGGGAGATTGGGTCCAGAGTTTGAGTTGATCCTTGGAGCTGATAAAGGAGGTCTTTGACCAAAATCATATTGAAGCTCATTTGCAATGGTGCCATGTTCAGTCCACCTAAGCCTTTATCTGGTTGAGGAATGAAGATGGATGATTAAAAGAGTTGGAGGGTTTATAGCACAAGCTGATTAAGCAAACTGATCTAACCTAAGAGTTGCATTCACAGGATTGGTTTCTTATTTTATTTTTTTTTGTTTTCTATTGTTTCACAGTTTCACTTACCACGTGTCGTCTTTCCTTGGAGGTCGGACCTGGCGGCCAGCTTCTCGTCGTGGTCCTGTCCCGTTAATGCCAAAAAGTTCTTCCTTACCGTGCATGTAAGAAATTTTGCTCCTCCTAACTGCTGTTGACTCTGTTTTTCCATTTCATAATTGTCCGACTTTTGATCTTTCACCAAAGCCTGACGAATCCCTAAACCCTCGAAAACTAAAACCGGCAATCTTCTTGAATTCCTGATGCTAATCCCGCTTCCGTGGTTCAGATTGCCAGAGCAGCTTTGGTCCTTCCTTTTCATCTATGTTTGCTACTTTGGAATTTCCAATGTCGTCGGTTCTTTTCTATATCTGCAAGGTGGTTCTGCTCTACTGGGTGATTGGTGTAGAAAGGAACACAATCCAAGCTCAGATGAAACAAGAGAAGGGAGGAAGGAAGAAGGGAGGAAGGAAGACGATGATGTTCAGGATGAGGTGAAGAAGATGAAGAAGGAAACACGAGATTTGCCCAGAATGAATTCCTTCTCATTATTTCCTTTATTTATACAGCTTTCGTAGACTATTCTAGAGAAGCACATATCCCTAGGTTGTTACATTGTTTACACCACCTCCAACAGATCGGCACCATCCTCAACTAATCAGGTATGTAACTAATTACATAATTAGTAAAGGAAGGTTCCACGTCTAACTAGATTCTAGAAGCTCATCCCGTGAACTTGATTTCTGTCCATCATCTCCCCTCAAGCGAACCGGTCGGTGCAACACGGAGAGCTTGCTCCTATAAGTAAGGAATTTCTGTGTGGAAATAACTTTGGTTAGGGGATCTGCCAATTGGTTTTCTGAAGATACATGGCAGATCCTCAAAGCACCATTCATCACCCTCTCACGCACAAAATAATAATCAATCTCAACGTGTTTAGTTCGAGCATGTAACACTGGGTTAGCTGCTAATTGAATGGTGCTAAGATTGTCACAGAAAACTGTAGACGGTGTTCTATAGGGCACCTGCAACTCCTTTAGCATACTTTCTACCCACATTACTTCTGCAACTCCACCTGCCAGTGCACGGTACTCTGACTCGGTGCTTGATCTGGACACTACCTTTT
>JAGVVM010009576.1:0-13341 GCA_019149425.1 Psidium friedrichsthalianum
TATTTTGTGAAACAAACACTCTCTTAAAATGTGATATTTTTCCTTTTCCCTTGCCCCAGTCCGAAAACTACTATAGGCTGAGCGTGCTTGGCAATTTAATCAATGTAACTTGTCTTGCATTCAACACTATTGATCAAGTTTGGGATTATATTAGTTAAATTAAAAGTTTATATGGACCACATTTGCCATTGAGATCAAAATTCAATGACCATATTTGGTCAACTTAAAATTTAAGGCAACCCAGCTGTGCATATTATGTCGAAATTTAGGCATCGTTCTTACATATCCCAAACAACTTACTTCTAATCTAGTAAAAATTACAAAAAAAAAAAAAACATAATTTATTGTTACATCTGCAAATTTATTTTAAAACCTTTCAAATTGTGACAGTATAGTCTTTTTGATTGGAATCGACTGAAGTAGATGACTAACACGTCGACGTGGCCAAAAAGACCGTGCCGACTTGGATAAATTGTTTGGCAATTCTCATTTTGTTTTGTTTTGTAGGTTTTAGTATTTATTTTTTTTGTTTGTGGCCGATGAAGGGTTTGTCGTCACCCAGGGTGGGAGTAGGGGCTATTGCGACGTTATCAATGCCATGAACAAGTCGTCCCTCCGGCACCACTGTTGCGCAGAACAGACCAGGGAGATCATACAATACAATAGACAGAACAAGACAAAAAAAATCGCATATCAGTATACGTGGTTCGATCGTGAGAGAACCATATGTCTACGGGGAGAGTAACAACGAATTCCACTATAAAAAAAGTAATATATGAAATTACAAATCACTACACGAGTGCCCTCATGCAGTCCTTAATTTATCAATCTCAATTAACATTCAATACGTATATAGTATTTAGCTTCTAGTTTCTTCATAAAATAATCTCTTAATTTTACAAAGGAATTACTCACGCTCGGGTCCTCCTTGGATGCGATATGTGGTGCTCGCCACGGCCAGCTTTGAACACCAACTTACATATATGACGGCATCAAGCATCATGAAAGGTCCTCTGCACGTTTTCTACGCAAAAAGTCAACCACAATAGATTATACCTTTTGAACCCACTGCCTCACAAGTCTCCCAGGTTGCACCAAACCAAGAAGAAAGCTAATCCGGACTTCCCTTCTTTAGCTTGTTGTTATCCCGACCGAAGTAAAAAATCAGAAACAATTTTCGTAAGATCCAGCTGTGTAATATTCGGCTTTAAACTTTTTATACTTATCTTCCCTTATCGATTTCAATAACTCAAAGAGATAAAATTATGAGGATTTCAAAATAGATTTTTATCCACTACATAATAGGAAGTATCTAATTCGGAAATATTCTATTTTTCGCTTTTGGCTTAAACTCGATACATATTTTCACACACTCACAATGAAAATAAAAATAAAAAAATTACAAAATAGCAAAATTTCATTTTTTTTTCTTTAATTAAAAATGTACAAATTGTCTACGTTCACATTTTAGGGGGAGGATCTTTTTATGCACGAGCCAGGTAATTTCTAATCAAATTGGCCCAGAATGATGTGGATGGACACTTGCAAGCTCTGCGATATCGAGTCGCGACACTGTTATGGGCGTCTGCCATTATTTAGCCGTGTTGATGAACGGTGCTTTCTTGACCTGATCTGGCGTTTCCCCATACTTAGGTTTGTGAAAAAGATATAAAGAAAAAAAAACATGCCGAAATTGAGATTTGCTTTTTGTTCAGAGCAAGAAGGTGCTAGCCTGGCTGCTGGCCAGATCTTACTTTCGGTCAACCGGCTCTGGTTCCTGGGTAACTTCTGCCCCGTTTGCTACTTGGCTTTCTTTCTTGCACTTGTCTTAATTTTGTTTTGTGCTATTTTAAGTGCTTTTCTTTGGGCGCGAACTGCAGTGCTCCTCCCGGTGGACGAAATTATTGCCGAGACTTGTTTTATGAGAACAGATCATGGTACACATGCTTGGGCTGCGTTTTTAATTGTGGTTCCATCTGTTTAATCAATAGATTGCATCTTATATATATAATATTTCTCTATTGTACTATCGCAAGGTAATATCTAATCAATATTAGTGTTGTGCACCTGGACCGGCCTCGAAAATTGATCTGGTTTCAGATTTCTGGTGAAACCGGTTCGCTTCTCGGCTCCGAATAAAGAATTCATCTGGGAATGCGGATTGACTGGACCAAATTTGGACTAGGTTTCCGTTTCATAAAGCCTAAAGAATCGTAGTTTTTCTTTTAAAGTATTTTTTCTCCATCTCTCTCCTTTTTTTTTTTTTTTTTTGGTTTCTCTCCAATCTCACTCAGACCTTTCACGACAATATCTCTCGATCGACTCACCCCTCATTCTTGCTTTGCTCGTTTCACGCCTCGCAATGCTCACTCATTTCGGTCTTGCAACCACCCTCGGGGATCATCTTGACTGGCCTTTGCTATCGCTCCGGCCTTCATTCATCTTTTACTTGAACCGTTTGGTTTGGCTCAAATTATTTTTTTAGGGAAAAATGAAACAAAAAAAAGAACAAAAGAAAAACAGGTTTTAGGATAAATCCTGGAGTCGGCGTGGATGGAAAAACGGGTCGGTTTCAGGTCCTAAAAAACTGAGAACCAGTTCTAACAATATATTCGGTAGGGCCGGGTCCACAGACCAGGCCCGGTCATGGCCATCGGGTCAGGATCAATTGCAAATGGTTGCTGTTGATGAGGGCCGTACAGTGCCCTAGGGTGGCGATGAACCGCTAATTGGTGGGGCGGGCCCTCTTCAGTGGTTCCCAAATCCATGTCCAAAAAATACTTCCTTTTCATCCCCAACTGTGCAAAAGTCATTCGGATCTATTCGACTTCGTGGATCCGACTTGAATACGAAGTGGAGCAAATTGCCTTTGCCAGGCTGCCAGCCTCGACCTCGTCCTCCCACGCCGAAGCTGCTTTTTGTTTGTGTTCGTGTCCTTGTCGCTGGCCATTCATATCTCGTTGCTTCGCTTTCCTCAATCTTCTCGCTCGTTTCTCTTCTCACTCGCCGGACTTGCTGCCCTTCATCATCGTTCTCCTCATCATCAGCGAACGGAGACCCCTTTCAGCTATTCTCTGCTCTCTTCTCACCCGGATATCCCGTCCCTCCCAGAGCCTTTCCAATCTTCAATTCCCAAATCTCACTCTACCTCGAGCTTTTTTCGGTTTTCTCTAATCTTAAACTATATGCGTTGCAGCGAATTGAATCTTGGTTAGCATGCGAATCCGGTGGCCTGATTGTCCCAAATCATGTGCTTTGGCTTCTGGAGATCGAGAAATGACTCTCCCTTGACGAGTCTCAGGTGTGCAATGCAATCTGCATGAATGTTCCATTTGTAACGCATCGTATGCGTTCGTTTGTGAAATGTCTTGCTTGAAGCGGTTGCAAAGCGAAAAATTTGCTGGTGTTCGAGTTGCGTGGTCGTATTATAGCGAGGATAAGGACCTAAGTAAATTGCTGGCAATCGTCATTTTTGTTGTTCATGAGACGGTTTTTCTTACTTATTAGCGCGCGACATGTGATGGTGGCAGCAAAGCTAATTACTTGTGATTTCGTCCATTCTGTGGTTCGCTTATTTATATTCTTCACTTCCTCAGTTTGCCGTTAACATGATGAAAATAATAGTAGGAAAGTTCGCTTCCTTTTGGTAAAGATTGTGCACATCTTGTCATTGGTTGGTCAGGGCCTCTTTGTCGCTCTGCACCCAATTTTTGACGAGGCGTGGACGTCGATGACATGATACTGTAGAAAGAGTGTGCAGGATTTACTTAGTCTCGTCATGAGGAGCATGACTCTCCCTAACGCATGCAGCGGACTGGACGTCTAGCGGTGAATTTGCCATTGACTAGATAAATCTATAGTAAAGTGCTCATTGTTACCCTCTCATGGTGTGTAAAACGGGTTTGGAGAATTAGAGGAAGAAAATCGGGATCCTCTAATTCCGTGATAACGAGCTTAAGGAACAGCGATGCAACAGCTAAGATGTTTTTGATGGCTATAGATTCCGAATGAAATTTGACACAAAAGTAAGGTGCCAACATCACAGTGCAGTATAAACCAACATTGCCATGGCACAAACCAGGCACTATCTCTGATCGAAAGGAGAAGCATTCTGTCATACTTTGCAAAGTTTCATGTTACGTTTCTCTCAATGGCTCTTAAAGGACCTCGATGCATTGTTATATGATGCATAGAGAAAATTGCATTTGTGTATGTCTAGTGTGTAGATAAATTGAATCATTGTAGTTGAGGTTAGTCAAATTGAGCATGTTCAAAGTATACTCGAAACTTGATTCTATCTAAAGCTTGCTGCTTTGAATCTTCAAATATAATTTACTGAACTTAGATGACATTCTTTCCCAAATACCACTCAGATGGTTGAGATGCTCAAGCTCGAGATGGTAAGCCTTAGAAGTTCACAAAGTTGTAGTTTTCAAAGTTTCTGACCGACAACACTGGGTTTCAGCAGTTTTATTGATAGGTACCCACTATGTGCGCTATATGTGTTGGTATTTGGTGGCTCCTTTTCAAAGCCTGTCGTTTAGAAAATAAGGTGGGAAAACAAACAGATCTTTGAATGAATGGAAATCCATAACGAGAGTAACTGTGGTAGCGATAGTTTTTTTGGACGCAATCCTAAGTAGAAATTGAAACAACAGGGCTTTCAGCAATAGAGTTCTTGGAGTATTAATGTGCAATTCACGTAACATGTACTTCTACGGAGAGAATTGAGTTGCATTTATCAGAGAAGTGTTTTTTCTGAAGCCTATCTGTTGCAGATATTAACTGATCAACTCTTTAGAACCCAAGTTGTCAACGAGGTGAACAAGGTAATGATGATAAATTATTAATTTGAGCTCGCTAAATAGTACATTCTTCTCATTCACTTTTTACCCGTATTTGATCATGTAGGATTTTGTAATTGAGGCCTTGCGATCGATTGCGGAATTGATAACATATGGTGATCAGAATGACTCTACCTTTTTCGAGTGAGACTTTGAAGGTTTGCCTTTTCTTATTAGAAAACTTGAAATGGGGAAGTGTCAGCTGATTTTGTGCTATTCTGGTTGCTGCAGGTTTTTCATGGAGAAGCAAGTCATGGGCGAGTTTGTACGAATTTTGAAGATTAGTAGACCCGTCAGTGTTTCACTTCAGTTGCTTCAGACGTTGAGTATAATGATCCAAAACCTTAAAAGTGAACACGCCATATGTAAATTTCTTTGTTGCAGCTTATTAAATTCCACTTTGAAATTATGTTTGTTCAACAAGATGATTAAAAGACTCATGAATATGTTGCAGATTATATGTTCAGTAATGAGCATATCAACTACCTAATAACCTATTCATTCAACTTTGACAATGAGGAGCTACTATCCTACTATATATCTTTCCTAAGGTTTGTAGTCTACTTCCTTCCTACCAAAGTAGTTGGTAACTTTTCTTTATGTTTCTCATCCCTTTGTAACTGTAATTTTAACTGCTATTTTGTTTTGTTCTCTATGTTCCTACATATTGTGGCATGTAAAGAGCAATAAGTGGGAAGCTAAATAAAAACACAATTTCTCTGCTGGTGAAGACTCAGATGTGAGTTTGTTCTTTTCCGTAGTCTGTTTTCTTCATCCCGCCCTGCATATTGTTCATTGCTAAAGTTTTTTCATTGTCTTTGTTAGTGAAGGATAGCGGCATCGCTGTATTGCAATCTCCATTTTTGCAATTAGGAGAATGATTTTTCATCAATTTTTCTCAAAATGACCATGTGATGAAATCTATTGCACCACCTCCCTTCCTTCCCCTGCAAAAAAAAAAAAAAGAAAAGAAAAGAAAAGAAAAGAAAAGAAAAGAAAAGGGAAAGCGAAAAGAAAAAGAAAACCGATAAAAGGAAAGAGTTTATTTTTGCATCTGATACTTGGCATCATCCCTGACTCTAGTTTCTACTTTCTTTCACCGGTCATTACTCCTAGCCTCTCTTCTTCTGTTCTTTTGCCATCCCCCATTTGGATATGCTAATGCAATTGATGGTTGACCAGTTATGCTCAATTAGCTTTTTTTTTAACCTTTTAACTTACTTGCGGATTCTACATGCCAAGATAATTTTTATTTTCTTTTTTGCCCTCTCCCTCTCTCTTAAAATTTCTTTTATACTGTGCAACATCTAGGATGACGTAGTTTCTTTCCCACTATATACTGAGGCAATACGGTTTGCTTTCCATGAAGAAAATATGGTCCGTACAGCCATACGTGCTCTTTCACTTAATGTTTACCATGGTGAGCTGCCGGTTATCTCCCTATATTCTCACCATTATGCTCCTGATGTTCCTTTCTTTTTGGTGCCAATTTGCTTACTTCCATGTGTTTGCCTTGTGATTTTTTTGTTTTGCCTTTAGTTGGTGATGAATCTGTGAATAGATTTGTTGCCAGCCCTCCACAGTCTAAATATTTTTCAACCTTGGTCAAATACTTCCGCAAGCAGTGCTTGGAGTTGAGCGAATTGGTTTCAGATGCTCTGAAGTAAGACTCTGGGTGCTTCACCATTTTTTTTTTCTGTTATGTCAAGGGGAACACCCTGAAATGCTAACTAATATTATGGTTATGTATACAGAAAATCCGGTCTGGAACCAGCATCTACTATTCTTGCTGCAGTAGATGAGCTTGAGGATACTCTGTACTATTTTAGCGATATAACCTCTGCTGGTATTCCTGATGTTGGGAGGTTATTGACTGGCAAGTTTTTGAAGCATTTGGTGTTTCCGTTGCTCCTTCCTTCTCTGAAGACAGAACCTGCTTATGTAAATTACTCAACCTCTTGACTTCAGTGGTTTTTTTTTTTCCTGCTTTCTTCTGATCCTCACAGTTATTGTGTCCACTAGTGTTGTTTATAAGTACCGATTCTAAACCCATTTATTTAGATTTAAAATTCTTGATCCAATACTGTTATATTCTGCCGAATTAAACTTACACTGAACTTTTGACCAAATATATCAAATAAATTAGATTTGGATCTCACCTGAGTCTATTGGGTCTGTTTAAATTGGCTTTATTAGGTGCTTTGGCATCTCATTAATACCAATGAATACAAGAAAAATAAGGAATATAGAATGTTTTATGATCATCTTACGGCCTTGACGAAGAATACCCATCATTGGAACCTGTATGACTTATCGCAAGGTAAATCAAGTAATTGTTGTGAGGAATCAACATATCACAATGACATGGCTTCCACTTTGCAACGTTGAAGTATCTTCATAACCACAGTTGTAACATCTCCCAGTAGCTTCTACAAAGTTGGTCACCCAGCTTGGAAGTGTTACTGCTTTAAATATGTTTTGCCAACAATACATTACTATGTAATTATAGCACAACACTGCTTGAGTGCAGCTATAGCTGTATACCAAATGAACCCTCAGTGAGGAGATGTTGTTTATTTACCTATTGGTATCCCTTACCAATTTTATTAGTTGACTTTATTCTTTTTGATAATTCAAGCAGTGAGGTGTTCGATGCATGATTTGCAATGTGATTAGAGAACTGTGGTGGAAAAATTGGGTTTTCTTATAAAGTTCGTCCATTTTGATTGATTTATGTGGCGTTAATCTTTTCTCTATATCTTGGTACTAAATAAGTGCAGGAAGTAAAGATCGGTTCTGTCACGTCTTTGTACTTGATTTGCTGCATTCTTCATATTGTTAAGATCAAAGATTTGGCAAATAGTATAGCTGCTGGGCTTTTCATTCCTCCGGAGGTGTTCATCGCAAATTCTGGGAATAAAGCCAATGGTTTCTCATCTGTTCATGAACTTACCAATGAAAGCGAACCACCAGACAATGAAAGGCTTGGCAGTGAAAATGATAGCTTGAAGACCCATCCGGTTGACTGCTCTAGTGGTACACAAGTTCATGAAGAGGCTGCCATCAAGGCAAATGTTAGTATCGATTCCCCTGTTGCATTGAGGTAACATGACGTATGATTTAGCTTTCCATAGATCCTTAACATTTGGAGTATTTATTATTTTGGATCCACATTTGATCTTACGGATCTTTAGGATTGCCATATGCTTTTACATCCCTTAATTTAGGATTTAGAACAGAGTCACTTGTACATTCTCCTTTTGTTTCATGTTGGATTAGATTGAAAAAGGAAATTGATTAGAGAGAAGCTCTATTCCCCTATCTCTTTTTGACAATGCTCAGAAGTTGATAGAGAAAAATTATGTAGCTATGCTTTTGGATGCTTTCCCAATGACATGTACATGGATTTTTTAAATTGTTGTCAATGACATGTACCTGGATTTTTTCGATTGTTGTCACTGTTATTTTTTAAATAGTTCTTAGGAGCTGCAAAATTGATGGCCTCTACGGCTCAGATTTTGTTAATTAAGGACCAATCAAGAACTTGTGAGCTTTCTTAACTGCAAGTTGTGGGTTTCTTTGATGGTTGGTTAAGGGTCAGGAATTGCCGTTCCATGGACATTGGGAGAGTTAGGAAAAAAAAAAAATCAAATTCGATGAATAAGCATTAGAGTGAGTTTTTGGGATTGATGTGCTGAGTTGCACAATTCTGATGACTTTTCTCCATTTTTTTTTAGAGAAAGTAAGAATTCTTTTGTCCTTTTATTACCTGAGTTTGAGAGAAGGATCAGCTGATTAATTGCTGAGGTTTCTCTGACATGAGATATCCAAGCTGGACAGATGCATGCTTTCTTGTACTTGTTGTCTATGACTAAGACTTACTTCGAGAGTCAAGATGGACACTTTTGGATGTTTATGAAGAAATAGGTGATTATACTGAAATTTCGGTGACGCACTTCCCAATATTTCATGGACTTGTGTTAGGACACCTCATTTAAGAACTCCTTGTTGTGGGCTTCTCTTTTATTAAGTCACTTCTACGTATATCATTATCAGTACTCTACTCCTGGAAAGGTTATGTAACCTCTGGAAAGATGGAACAAATCAATCATTTCAATTCCTTTGGCAACCATCATAGCTTAAGCTTATTTGGAAAAAATATGAACAACCGCTCTATGTGGCAAATAAACTGTTAACTTGTGATCTTTTGAGCCTTATGGTTACGATCTTGTTACAATGACCTGAACAATAGAATAAATGTGCCACTTAATGTTTTATCTTGTCCTTATGCTGAGTGAGATCCCTCTTATAGTTTTGTAAATGGTTCTATGCTGTTCTATATGACAAAATGCTAAAGTAGCAGAAGTTTGTTGTCGATATTTTCTCCACTATTCTTTCTCTTACATTATAACTTTGCAGGGAGACATTACTTTTGTACATCGCAGACGGGAATAATGTTCAAGTTTTGGGTTCGTTGAGTGTGTTGGCCATGTTGTTACAGACAAAAGGTGGTACAGTTGGATCTTTCCAGTTTGGTTACAAATCCTTATTGGGTATATACTTCCATTTATTATCAACATTTGCTTTTACAGAACTGGATGAGTCAATGCTGGATGCTCTTGGAATTCTTCCTCAGCGCAAAAAGCAGAAGAAACTCTTGCTAGTGAGCATTATCGATTCTTCATAGCTTTATCACTCTGTAAATAAATTTATCAAAGTGCGTTGCTTGTAATATTTGTGTTTTTGCTTTATCAATTTCACTGCATTTAAAGATATTAATTCCTATAGTGTTATGCACGAAATTTGGACCTCAAAAAACTAATGTTTGAAAATTCATCCAGTGATACTTTGATGGAGTTTGCCGTCTGATGAAGACTTGGTGATGGTCCATTATAAACACATTTGAAATATCTTGAGATATGCTAAACTTGTTGGTTGAAGAAAGCTTTCTATTGAAGAGATTATCAAGCTGTTAACATTTTCTGAATTTGTTCTCGTGTGCATCGTTGGTCAGTTTTCCTTTTCAATATCAGTATTTCCTTCAATGAGAGTTTGTGCTGTTTTTAGCTCATTCAAAAAACAAATGGTTGTTTTTCTAATACCATTTTAAGTAGATAAGTCTAGTTGACTACGTTTGTTTCTCGTACTCTCCATTGTGCTTGAAGCCTGTGTTATTTTTGTTCTCTTCTGCTCATTATCTTGCAGGAATCTTTGGTTGGCGAGGGTTCTGGCGAAGAGCAACTGTTTTCTTCTGAAAGCATTTTAATGAAAGATGGTTTAAGTGGTGAACTAGACGCTTATCTACAAAGAATCAAGGTATAAATTAATGTTCCCTCCTCCCTTTCCGCTTTAGTTCTTGTGCCTTTTCCTGTAGCTTTATATAAGTTTGATAGATGAACATCGCTTATATGAATGTTTCTGTTATACTTATGTCTTTAATCCTAGCTTGGAAGAAATTGGTTTGACTAGGGTGCAGTGATGTGAAAGTATCTGCTTATGCAACCAATTTGGCATTTAGTGGGAAAAAGCTCTCAATTCTTCTTGCTGTGTTATATGGAAATCTAATACGTACTGTTACATTGTTGGGAAAGAGCTTCATCAAGCTGTCCTGGGAGGGTAAACCACTTCTGTTTTTAGCGTTTGTACCAATTTGGGATTTGCGAATTTTATGATGATTCTTGGTTTGTATCCATCATATGTCCAACTTTGTTATGATGTGCCTTATCTCTATTGTAGCCCCATTCCCCAGTCCTTCAAAGAAAAAGATGGAGAAGCTTAATTAAATCATGTATCTGATCTCTCAAATTGGTGTGATTAATGTTGATCTTATTGTGATTGGTCCATCCTATACTTCTGGCTCATTTCTTGGGGGCAGTCCTTCAAAATGATGTTCAAGATTTTTATCAGAATACTATTTCGTTTTCTGAAGGTTGAGGATTTGGCTTTCCTTTGATTTCGTGTCTCTTGTATTTCTTTTCTTTGTATGGTTTTGAACCTAGGCACAATATTTTGTTTTTGGAGTTCTTTTAAGTTAGGAGGACTTTTATTCTGTAGTGGTCATTGTTGTACTGTTGATATTGTTCTTGGTTGTTACTTCCCTCTGATATCTCTCTGCATACATCACATTAATAAAAAAGTGGTAACTTCCTTCCACTTTTCTTCTGCACTTTTCCATCTAACAGGACCAGTATTGTGTGTCAACTTCGAGTACAGTAAAGGGAGCAAGCCCTGGGTGCCCTAGATTTCAGGTAAGTTGGCTATTGAACAAAATTCTTCTTTTAGAGGGCTAGTCAGAATTTTATTTTGTGATCTGTCTATGTAATTTTTCCTGGTGATTACCAAATCGCTCTTTGGTTAATTTTCTTTCTTCAAATACTCATCCAGTCCTTATTTCAGTTCAGCTTAGCATGTTGGTTTTTGGGTTGAACCCAACTATTAATGACCGATTACTTAGGAAGCGATTTGTATTTTGTGACTCATATTTACTGGCTAAGATCATCTTAGAAGGTCAGGTCTTTATTTGCGAACTATAAAGTGATGTACTCTTTTGTTCTCAATTGTCTAGACTTCTTATAAACTCTATGCGATGATGATTGGATGATGTGCTTGTTTTCCACACTACTATAAAATTGTTTTGACCGTCTTTTTAAAGATTTTGGAGCATTCCTTCACTTTGAAATTGACGAATTTTCCTTTTGTCGGTGACCTTCTTGAAGGTGCAAGATGCGTTTGTTGCTCTTTTCTGTCGCTCCGATATACAGGAGAGACATTGTGGGATGGGGGCTGGCTTTTACGTCAAATTGCTTCCTCATGGCGAGGCAGAGTTAGCAGTCCTCATCTAGTGTGCTCAAGTAAGTGTCACGTTTTGAATGTAGTGGGGGATATAATCGTAAACAGTAACCTTTGAGTAGCTGCATTTAATCACTCTTGATGAACTTTTTCTTGTTTCTTTGTTCTTGAAAATGAAGTAGTAAGTGGTGTCAGAGTGACCAGAGAATTCTTGGGGCCTGTTTGGTAACGCTTGTGTTCCTCTAATTCCTGTTCTTTTGTACCCGGGAACAGAAAAAGAACAGAATCTTTTGGTGACATTAATTAATTTTTCTGTTCCCGAAAAATAGATAAGTGGCCAGGGAATAGATTTGGAACAAAAATAAGAAGCAAAAAAAATCTACTTTTTTGTTCCCGGAACAGAATTAGAGAAAATAATTTCTGCTAAGAAATTGTTCCTGGGGATCAGAATTGTTACGAAACAGGCCCTTTATTCACTGGATGCTCCTCTATTTGGTGGAAGAGTCTCTGCCGAGCAGATCCCTAGAGTTTTTGACGCAGTGCTGCTTTGGTGAATTGCGGTTTTGCTGCAGTGATAGCATGTTGCAACCTAGAGTGAGAATAAATAGCAAATTGCGTTTATATTAAATTGCAAAGCATTTACCCCTGAGAATGATGGTATCCTTTGTGTATTTAGTTTTAACACCAGCTTTTGTTTTCCTTTCTTTATTGGTTGATGCGTCTGAATTGTATATTTTTTTTTTTTAGGTCGCTATTTTTGCCTTCAAACCATAGAATGAGAAATTTTTTGGAAGTTTGCTATTACTGATATGGTTGGGTAATTGTGTGGTGAAGAATATGCAAACAATTTCATGTGTCATGGAATTCTCATTATTATGTCTTTATTTTCCTTCACATTCTAATGACTGCCAACAATGTTGAGGAATAACTTGGCAGCTTTCTTAACGCAGGAATCCTACAGAGGTGTACTCGTAGTCTTTTACAGGAGACTAGAGGATTATGGCCTGATTAATGGTCCAAACAATCATTATTAAATGATGGAAGAAGTGCCAAGAGGTATTTGAACGTAGTTTTCCAAACATTGTTCTGGTCTTACATTGGTTTGTTATGCGTCTGAAGAATTACATTCCACATTTCTAGCAAATTGAGGAAAGGCTTCAGCCCCCAGAAAGGAGCTAAGAGCATACTCTGTCTCAGTGGAAGTTCATGAAGGAAAAGCCACCAGTTTCTTCTCGCAGAAGAATAAGATAATACCTCACACACTACGTTTTTTAAGAATCTTACTGGTGTACTCTACACAGTACTGTTTACAATATAACTTTTCCACTTTGCAGATGATAAGTCTCTCTCTTTCTTGCAGAGGTTGCTCAGTGATCATCCATCCCGGCTGGTGAAGGATGTGTGAGGTGTAAAGTTGTGTTTCTGTCTCCAATAACGTTTGGATATGTTGCTTCTTTCTTGTGTTGTTCATTTCCGTAGTGGTGCGTGAAGATGACTTTCTCTAGATTCCTCCTCCTCTAAAGTCTTGCTTTGGCATTTCATGTGGTCGCATTCAGTTTTTCTAAGAGAAAAAACAAGAGGGATGTGTGTTGAGCTGTTGTTCGTCCTCCTCCTCGCCTGTTGTTGCTTGCGAAGCTGCCTCGGTTGCTCTTTCTCTCGTTTATATCTGTGTGCTACTTGGTCGCTTCTCTTCGCCTTAGACAAAAAA
>JAGVVM010009577.1:0-11081 GCA_019149425.1 Psidium friedrichsthalianum
TTTACATCCCCTCCCCAAAACATACCTTAGTCTAAGGGGGCGTGATTAGCAAAAACGTCTCCCTCTCCTTATTCTTAGGAACTTTGTGTGGATCCACCATGAGCCTATTTGCCTAAATGCGCCATCAAGGAAAATTTCAAAAGGCCTATGATACCTTAGATTAGGAGTTTATTGAGTTGATTTTGCAATATTTAGTTTTTCTGTAATCTTTACCAAGCTCATTATAACTTATGTTAGTACCCTTCAAGTTTCCCTTCGCTGTTAATGGGGAACTTCATGGGTTTTTCGCTAGTGGAAGAGGTATTCGACAAGGGAATCTCATGTCTTCCTATCTCTTCACTCCTGTTCTGGAGGCATACACAGGCATCCTTAATGCATAGACCTGGTAGCTAGGGTTCAAATTTTTATAGAGATACAAAACTAAGTTATCTCATTTTTCTTTGCGAACGATGTGCTCCTTTTTGCTAAATCAAATACGGCTTCTATGTCTTCTAAAGGAATGGCTCGATAAATTTTCCAGTTGGTCTGGACTTAAGCCGAATGTGACCAAAAGTAAGATGTTCTTTTCAGGGGGCTCTGAGGATCTTTGGGGCTAGCTTCTATCTTCTTTTGAATCCAAAAAGGCACTCTACCATTCTGGTATCTTGGAATTCCCTTATTACATCAAGACTTAGCAAGGGGGAATGTAATTCCTTGGTGAACTCAATTACCACTAGAGCCCAATCTTGGTCTCAATGGTTTCTCTCTTTTAGCGATCACTTGCAACTTATTAAGTTTGTCATTTATGCCCTCCATATTTTCTGGCAAGTGTCTTTACCCTTCTCAAGTCGGTGTTATCACTTATTGAGCAAATTCTCCAACATTTCCTCTGGAAAGGACCAAAATGGGAGTTAGCGGTGCTAAAGTTCCCTGGGATGATGTTTGCCTCCCCAAAGTAGAAGGTGGTCTTGCAATCGGGTGACTATGCTCAAGCATATATGGCTTTTTTTTTACTGATAAGGAATCACTATGATGTTGGTGGATACAATTCCAAGACTACCAATAAATTGGTTGTTTGTTCTTTGGTGTGGAAGAAAATCCTTTGCCTATGCTTGGATTTTCAACACCGATTTTGTTGGTGGATCAGCAATGGTTGTACTACTTCCTTCTAGTTTGACTCTTGGCATCAAAGAGGGCCTCTCTACAAGTATTTCTCTGATATGGAGATCTATCGCTTTGGTGTCTCACACAAGGCTACAGTTTTTAAGTTCCTCTCCATAATTTTACACCCTTCTCATGTCACAGCCACCATTGCCTCTTGGATTGGAACTCTACCATCCCTTGCTCCAAACAGAAGTGATTGTTTCTTGTGGATGGGTCATCCTTCAGGAGTCTTCTCGATTGCTAGTGCTCGAGACATCATACATTGTAGAAAGCAAGTTGTGCCTTGGCACTCCTTTATATGGGACCGTGCATCGCCCCTTGACATTCTTTTCACTTATGACTTGTTACACTCAATAGGTTTGCAACTTATGTATGATTGCTAAACTACCATAGAATTTCTAACGGTATGTGTGCATTTTGTGGTTGCTGATCGGACTCTATCGACCACTTTTTTTTGGATGCTATACCACGGGTACACTTGCTCTCTTCTAGGTGCCAAGTGTAACCTAGCTTGGCATAATCGATGTTGGCATGACAATCTCCAATGAGCTATGCGGCATATTGTGGCAAAAAATTTCATCAGATTATTGCCCCATTTTTCTTTGGTGCTTTATGTCACGTGATCTGGACGGAAAGGAATCATATCCTCTTTCGAAATCAAACCTCTGTATGCCATCTCTTAAGAAGCATCTCCAAAAGTTTGTCAAGGACAAGGCCTTGACATTTAAACATGTGGAAGACACCCCTCGAAACTGAAGGATGCAAGGAAGTTAGGGCATTTCTCCATCGATTTTTGCTTGAGGGCTCGGCTGGTTCAGTCTTCTTTGTCTTTGCCTTTAGGCAGCCTATTTTGGCCTCTTCATTATGTTTGTATATGTTTGGTCTCCCCCCCTCCCCCCCAATTTTCTCTGTTTTTCACCCACGATACCCTTGTGCCTGTCATGATATTTCTTGGTGTTACTACGAGTACGAGGTTTGTGTGGTCGGGTCTCATTTTGTAATTTGTGCTTTGGTTGACTAATATATTACTTACTTTACCCAAAAAAAAAAATTGCAATACAGGTAAAAAGTGGTGATCTCATTGGATATGGCCTTTATCCAAAGTTTGTTGGAAGGCTTCCTCTTTTGTTTAGCTTATCAGCGAAGACCGATTAGTTCTAGTGCATGGTCATCGATAGAGTAACCCATACTCCTCGTCAATAAGTTGACTTCTCTTTACTCAAATTCTTTACTTTTGCTTTTCTTTTGCGGGAAAGTTCATAGAATCTTTTAATCTTGGTGTACATTATGTTCTCACAAAGCAAATTGGTAAACAGTAAAAGAAGATATTCCAAATGAATAATGTATGCTGATCTATCATGAGTTTTAATGATAATGTCTTAGATGGTTAGGGGTGTGCCCCATCGCCATTCTAGCTTTCTTGGCAAGTGCCGTTAACCCCCATCGAAGGTCGGCTGACACTTGTTGCGACCTAAAAATTAGAGGCTAACGGATTATTAGGTTAATTGACTAACCTAATTCAGACCCTCCTAAGTCTTATCGAACAACTTAGGTTCTTTTCATGCAAAGTTTATTCAATTTGGAGCCACCACTAATCGTTTTTGGTAGGTCGATTAGAAACCTAAATAAATTAACAGGAGAATTAATTTATTTCTGTGAACCAGAGAAAATGAGTTCAGAGATTTGATTACATTAATTTGCAAAAATTAATGTCCTTTCGATACCAAATTTTATGAAAAATCCTTTTCCATTGATGATTGTGAATTGAATGACTTTTCCTTTGAAAATGACATGAATGACCATGTATATGCAAAAATGATTTTTTTGTATTTTCGGATTAAATGATGACTATGATGAAAACATGCCTTAAAATGAGTTATCATCCAATTTAATCTAAGAAAATGATTTCTCAAGTCTTAACTTATATTAGATGATATTTATGACATAAAAACATACTTTTGGTGTGATTAACTATTAAAAAAATGTGAGTTATTCTTTGGGGATTTTTTATTTAATGAAACAAACAAATGAAATGCAAAGATTGAACAAAAATAAACAAAAAATCCTATAGTATGCCTTTTAATTCCATTTTTTTTTTATAAATTCACTCATTCCCAAAGATCTAGGTTAGAGAAGAATTTTATCCGCTACGTCCTCAGAGATTCGAGCCAGTATGCGGATAATTGTATAGAATAACATCATTCCTTATTACCAAAGGGTAGAACACGAAATTCTATACTAAATTGCCGACCCATTTCACAATATTGTGGCTAAGGCATGCAATTTATTTTTCGAAGGGTCTAGGCACAAAGGAAGCCTATATTATGGGCATGTTTGTTTAAAGATGTGCAAACTTTATAACAATCAAGCAATCAAACAAACATGACAAAAAATAAAAGCAAAAGTGTGCAATTTAATTTAAGTTTTAGAAAAGTAGAAGGGATGACCAAAAATGTTCAAGTGGGGTCCACTTTCCCAATCCAAATTTTAATTTAATTTTTGAGAAAATTATCTTTAAGGGTTTGCCAAAATTTGGATAAACATCCAATCGAATCTTATCTTACCCTTAATCAAATAACTTCAGACGGCATTATAAGAGATAAGATATCTACCAGATAAACATCCCAACCAACTCACATGGTAGAGATAAACATTCAAAGCAAAGGATTATCCACAACAAGTCCAATGTTATCCAATTTAAATATTCTCAAAGATTGGATAAAGTTTAGTTTAATAAACCTCATCCATCGAATTAAGCTAACATCAGTAAATTGCAAGGTAAGCAACCTAATCAAATAGTAAAATTCAAACCAATGCTTATCCAAAAGCACGTCAAATTTAGCCAAAGAGAGAGTACATGCCGAAAATTAGGCTTCAAAGAGTCTTACCCTTTGCGATTTAACCAATTTGATCTAAAAAATTGTGAACAATTTTTTTTTTTTGAGAAAAGGTATTGTCCAAACAAATTTATTAATTCTCAGAAAATTCAATCAGATTCATCCAATTTCGTGGTCAAATTGATCTTATTTAGAAAGGTTAGAATCTTTATACCAAGAAATCCAATTTCTCGGTTCTAGCACTAATTGGTAAAATGGCTTGAACTTTCTCCACTTTCAGTTGCAAATCGTGTATGTTTCTTGAGATGTAAGAAACACATGCTAATTTTCAGTCAAATAAGCATTGATTCGCACTCAGATAGTTGAGAAATTGTACCTTTTCAAGCTAAATTCCAGCACTAATTTGCCCAAGAACAGGCGCCCAAACAACAAGCTTTTTATGCAAAACGATGAGGAAACGGCCCCGTGTGATCCCGAGAAAACCTGCAATGATTATAGGGTAAAACGTGCCAAAAGAGGGCTGTTTTGGGCTCGAAACTGCAGTGAGAAACCACTAAACAACAACTAAATTACTCCCTTAATAGTCGCACAAGTTGCTTGAACAACACCTCGAAGACCAAGCTGAACAATAGCCAAATCCCGCCTGACTGGCTACTGAAAATCACCTGGGCAGCAGCTCGAGTATGATGATGGCTTTAGGGGGAACCATACTGGTGGAAACGAAGAAGGTGCACGAGCTCTACCTGCTTTTCTTACGTCTTTGCCTAGAATTATGAGCAGAAAATTTTTTTAGCCCCCTCTCAACCCTAGAGTCAAGTTCATTATTTATATACCAAAGAGTCTTTTTCCTAATCCTAGACAACATAGGATTCATTAATGACTGTTAGATTAGAAACGCTAGATGAGATTTGATATCAACTGTTACATTAGAGAATCTGCTCTTTGAGGAGTCCTAATGGATTTGGACACCTCAAAATTTCAGCCATTGGGGAGGTAAATGGGTTGGCCGAAATTCATGTTGGCTCGGGTCCGCCACTCGTCAATTTTTAGCCTATTTTCCGCTGCTTGTCCAAATAAAAATGTAATGCATGAGAAAATAGAATATGTAAATCATGAGAAAATATTTTTTGTGAGAATAAATTCTCATTTTTGTGCAATGAAAAAATAAATAAAAAAATAAAAATCAAAAAACAAAATTTAGGTGTCAACAGATGCCCCTCTTTGAGTATAGGCTCGCAGAAGTTTTGCTCAAGACCAAATTGAACCTAAATTTTGTTAATGCAAATGATGAATTTTTTGGTGGGAGTTTTTTATCCCATTTTTAAGCAAGAGGAAAATGATGCATGATATGCAAAGCTATAAATAACACATGAAAATACCTTTTTACCAACCACGAGAGCAGGTTGGTCGTAATTTAGTAGAGGTGGAGCCAAGATTACAAGAGCATGTCGATTATGATCTGGTTGAGATCAAGATTTAGGAGAGCAGGTCGATCGTGAACCGAGTAAACATAAAGATTAAGAACACAAGAGCAGGTCGATCGTGATTTGATAAAGATAAAGATCAAGAACACAAGAGCGGGTCGATGGCGAACTGATGAATATCTCATGAGAGTAGGTCGATCACGAGTTAGGTAAATATCTAGATCAAGATCACGAGAGCAACTCGATCATGATTTGATAAAGATGGAGATTAAAAACATGAGAGTAGGACGATCGTGAACCGATGAATATCTCATGAGGGCAGGTCGATCATGAGTTGGTTAAAAGTATCACGAGAGCAAATCGTTTGTGAACTGGTAAAGATAAAGATCAAGAACATGAGAGCATGTCGATCATTGAAAAAGAGAAATTAAATCACGAGAACAGGTCTATCGTGAATTGATAAACTTCTCATGAGAACAGGTCGATCATGAGTTCGATAAAGGTATCACGAGAGCAGGTCATTCGTAAACTAGTAAAGATAAAGATCAAGAACATGAGAGCAGGTCAATCATGAATTGATGAAAAAGAGAAATTAAAATCACGAGAGCAGGTCTATTGTGAATTGATATACTTCTCATGAGAGTAGGTCGATCATGAGTTGGATAACGGTATCAAGAGAGCAAAATCACAACTAACGTTTGGTAGAGCTGTCAATTTGAAAAGAGTTTAGAAAATCTTACTTGGATTTCCTAAGCAATGACCAAGGGAAGGACAAGATGATTGTGTCATACCTGTCTTTAAAGCAAACACGTGCATAAAATCATTGCAACATTATATATTAACAATCGTGTGAGCTCTTTACTCGCATCACAAAGTTTCATTGGGGATTTTATCAATAAGGAAACCTTTCAGTAAATCCAATTAACATTTGAATGAGAAACTTTCAGTTAGAAAGGACTTTCACTCGCTCTCATGAAAAAGCTTTAGAAACTTGACCATTGATACGGGTATAAGAATCACTCAGATCTATCACCATCATGCTCAACAAGGGTTCGAGTATTCTCGCAATTAGTATGACATGACCAATCTGAGAGGTCTTTTGAAGGACTACAATTCAGGCTTGGTCAAAGGTTTAATAAAAAGAGACTCATACGAGTCATTTAGCTTTGAATAAAATCATATCATCAGCTGCGTTGGGTTTTACAAGTTAGAAACCCTACAGAGTGAGTTAAAATGATCTTGCTTGTACTTCTTCGAGCAATATTTATAAACATTTGAAATCCTACATTAGCTCGAGTGCCCTAATCTAAAGTGGCTTTGGGTATAGGTTGTAATGTAGGTTCAGGCAGGCTTGAAATGAAGGGCTTATTTAGTGCAAAAGAGATTGACCATGAAAGAATTGGTGATCATCCATCTTCGATATTTTGAGCATTGTTGCTTGTTCTTCGGCAACTTTCCCTTATGCACAACCTCCATGAGAAGGGTCATTGGGAGCTATTTCAATCGAGGATTTTCTTTCTTTCTTGAGGGATCTCTCTTTTGCCGAGATTTCTTGAGATAGAGATCTTGCCCAAGATTTTTCTTTTGAGAGCATCTTTTTCCAAGATCCCTTCTCTCTCTCTCTCTCTCTTCTTTTTTTTCTTTCTTCTATTTTTTCAAGAGAGAGAAGGAAAAAGCCTTCTGTTGATGAAGCTTTACATATCGCTAGAATTTCCAGACCCGCTTCACATCAGGGTACTTTGATAACTTGTTTGTCTTGAATACCTTTTGAGATGATTTCACTTTTTGTCAATAAGATGGTCACCAATTGGGTTGAATGAAATGAATTCACCGCTCAAATTGGCTAAGCAAAGGGTGTAGTATGTAGGATATAGAAGGAAATGCTCTTTATCATGTTTAAGGCACTCGTGTTAACACAGACTTCGCATGCAATAAATATGCTTAAAGATTGATACAAGTGAAAGTAAGAAAATTCTAATCATCCTTGAACTTTCTGGAAATTGCCCCAATAATGTGTTGTTCCTAACAGGGGTACGAAATGAATTCTTCGTTCAATGGGGTTAATCAAAGGATAACACGCACTGTATGAGATAGAGGAAATGAATGTCTCTTATCACTTTGGTCATCATACTTTTTGCTAGATAACTCTTTATCTTGTAAGCATGGAATTTTCCACTCTACTTACTGGGGTTTAATATGCATGACATGTATGGAAATGGCTAGCCTTTCATCGTCCTCACGTTTCTCATTCAAATGAATCGATTCAATTACACCAAGGAGATTTTCTAATTAAAGCTATCTCACAATGAAGATTAGTAATGCAAACAAAGCGCAAATAGGATAGATACATAAGAGTTCTAAACTCAAAAACGAACATCACAAATTGATTAATTGAGAATGCCAGAACAAATCAAGTGTAATACTTTTTTATAGCATTAGAATTGATAGGATTGGTAAACACACGGCCGTCCATCAAAGCACCTCCTTGGAGTACCTTTTTCACGATAAACGTCCATCGTAGTTCGGAGCAAATTTTCATTCCAAAAGTAGAACTATTGGTAACAACTTTCGAAAAACAAGGTCACCTACCTGAAAATATTGAGGTTGAACCTTCTTGTTAAAGGACTTGGCGACCCTTTGCTGATAGCATTGACCATGACATAAAGCCTTGAGCCATCCTTTGCTGGATCCAATCAGCTTCAGTTAGCTTGACTTGAAAAGGAACACGTAGGGAAGGGATTTCTACCTCAATTGGTAATACTGCTTCCATGCCGTAAAAAAGAGAGTATGGAGTTGCATCGATTGATGTTCGGATCGAAGTCTGATATGGCATGAGTGCAAAAAGTAATCTCTCATGCCAAGCTCGATAATTCTCGCTATTTTGGCCAAGATCTTCTTGATGTTCTTATTGGCTGCTGCTACTGATCCATTCATTTGGGGACAGTATGGGGAAGAGTTCAGATGTTTGATCTTGAACTCCTTGAACAAACTCATCAACTAGCTTGTTATTCAAATTCGATCTATTGTCGTAATTAAAGCCTTAGGCGAACCCATATCGAGCAATGATATCTCGATAATGAATTTCACTACATTCCTTACGGTGACCGTGAGATATGATGTAGCCTCAATTCATTTAGAAAAATAATCAATAGCGACTAGGATGAAACCGATGCCCATGGAGCCCTTAGGTTAATAGGGCCAATCACATCCAATGCCCCACAGGAGAAAGGCCAGGCTCTGAAAGCTGATGCAACCCCTTGAGCGGAACATTTTTATCTTATCACCATGAATCTAACACTTGTGACAGCTCTAGACATGCTGAATACAGTCGGCTTCTAGGGTGAGCTAGTGATAACCCACCCTTATGATTTTTCCTAGCTAGCATGTAGTCGTTCATGTGCGGACCACAACTCTTTCATGCACTTCCATCATTAGGCAAACTACTTCGGTGGAAATCAATGCACCTTAGTAAGATTGATCATAAGACCACTTGTTCAAGCTCTTTCTGCTTAAAAAGAACTTCCAGGCCATCTCCTTTATATACCTTTGGTTTGCTGCGTAATTTCTTAGGTAATTCTTGTTTTCTGATGTAAGTCTTGATGTCATGAAATCACGGTTTACTATCGGGTTCTTCGGTCGTGGCCATGTAATAGGCGGGCTTCTGCGAACCTCAATCTTTAGAGGTTTCCGCTTCCAAACCTCAATTGTACATTCACTCCCTACATCGTTTGCCTCCCCCACTAGAACTGCCCCGATTTCCTTTACTTTTCACCCCAGTGACCGACAACAGTGCTTCTTCTGCATCAACTTCAAAATTTTCAAGACCTATTGTTCCACGATGACGTCAGCTCTGCCGTAGCCCAAGGAGCGTTTCGAAGTTAGGTGAAATGATGGACTGGAGGCTCGGCGGGAGGTCTTCAAAGGGCTGGAGATGCGCCGACAAAGACGAGGATGAGGACGACAAGCACGACAGTGATTGGGTGGGGTAGATCTGTTGGAAGGAGATGGATTTAGCGGACGAGAGAGAGTAAAGAGGCTTCGATGGGTGGAGAGAGAGGGAGATCGTGTGGCGGAGGCCCAATGGAGAGTATAGAGAGAGTGGCAAACACTTGGCTGATAGTTGGTGGGTGGGGAACAGTTTTCTGGTTGATAGTTGGGCAAGTGCGCTGCCGGCTGGACGGTCTTCCGATTTTGGAGATCAAAGAGATTGAAGTTTTCTTTTTTCTTTTTATATAAATTAAGATAAAAGCAGAAGAAGCCAAACAAAATACACAAAAGGGAGAAGATAATTCAAACAAGGCACCCTTCGTTTTCGAGAAAAATAACTTGTTAAAAAAAATATTTTTTTGAATTTTTTGACATTCGTTTCATGAATAATAAATAAATTAAATATATATAAAGTACAATTCAAAATCTTGTCACTTTCCTCTTCTTTCTTCCGTCCACTCCTTCACAATACTTTTTCTTTTAATAATTTTTAAAAAAAATTAAATTGTAAATTTTTTTCTTTTTTTCTTTCTCTATCGACGCTGGTCATTGCTGGCCATTGCCCTGGCTTGTAACTGGCTGAAGAAGAAGGAAAAGAAAATAAAAAATTAAAATAAAAAATAGAATATTTTATTTTTAAAAAAATTTACATGAAGGAACCAAATCATATTTTCCGTACTAAGTGAAGGAAATCTTTTCCAATTTTATTTTAAGTTTGTGTTGATACTAAAAAATATTGTTAATTTTTCTAAAAAAATGACCTCTTAAAAATATTTTTAAAAATAACTCTTTTTTGAATAAATTACGTGTGATGCCCCAAATTCGTACTTTAGACAAAAAAAAAATTTGAACGAGAAAGTGTAGTGGGCTACACCCCCCTCCCCCCCTCGGGGGCCACTTTTCCCCCTTTGGCTGAAACTCCTTTCCCCCACCAACCCCACTCACCTCTCTCTCCATTCTCTCTCTTTTTCCTCACATTTTTGCCGTGTGGGTCTTCAAGGAGGGGAAGTCTGACTCATCACTTTCAACTCCCATCTGTCCTTTCCTTCTCCTTCCGTTTGACTTTTCTCCCCCTCCCCTTCTCTCTTTCTTCCAGGTTTTCCGTGAACCTGCAGCTGGTGCGTCTTCTTCTTTGTCTCTTCTTCTTCGGGCTAGTCCTGTCGTTGCTGAACCTTCTGTGCCGCGGCTGCTTCCTTCTTCGCAGCTTGGAGATCTACTACTTATTGCTGCTGTTCCTCCTGCGTGGACTACTGTTGCTTCGCTTCCGTCTTCGCACTGGCAATCTGTTGCTTTTTTGCTGCTTCTTCTCCAGTTGCTTTCCGGCTTCTGCTCCTTTTCTTCGATTCTTCTGGTACACAGCCAGCCAGCCGAGCCGTCTAGTCCTTGCTACTCGCCGTCAACCTCGCAGTTTTCGCCGCCACTCCTCCAGCTCACCGCCGCCACTCCTCGGAGTCGAAAGACGCGAGACAAGAGAAGGGTTGGGGGGGGAGAAGTAGAAGAAGAGAGAAGACGGGCAGGAGTTCCTAAAGGGGGGGAGGGGGAGATATTGAGGGAGAGGGGGGAAGGGGGGAGGGGAGCGAGGGGAGGGGGGGAAGGAGGGGAGGAGAGAGAGGAGAAGGAGGGAGGAAGGGGGGGGGGGAGGGGGGGGAAGAAAGGGGGGGGGTGGGGAAAGAGGGGGGGGGAGGGAGAA
>JAGVVM010009578.1:0-10062 GCA_019149425.1 Psidium friedrichsthalianum
CCTCTTATCATCGTTTCGTTATCACGACCTGTCAGCATGTTGTCAGGTAAATCATTAATGGACCATATGCCACTGCTGACACCCGCAGACAAACAAATTACTAACGAAGCCGTGTAGAGAGCTGGGACACGTGAAAACACCACCCAAATTAGTTTGATTTACAGGGTTGAAATCGCCTTTGTAATTTGAGACCGGCCAAACAAGAATTGTGACACAAAACAATAGAGGGGGAAGGCAAGTGACCCAGGAAGGGCAGGGCATGATAATAAATAAGAATAGACGTAACCATTTGAAAAAGAGCTACTCCATCTACTTCCCCAAATTCTACAAACCGGAAAAGTGTTGTACAAACGGACACCAGGACACCCAGAACCTTAAAAGCCAACAGGTCGGAGGCTGAACATCACGTCCTGAGATCAAATGCCTAACACAAGGTAAAAAAGACAATCTGGTGGTGTCTCCGGAATGTTACCGACAAAAAACACACCCACCATACAGCGGCTCACCCACAAGCCAAAATACAACATACGGACAAGATGGACTAGCACATTGGGATGACCGACCCAGAAAAAATTACCCCTGCCCAAATACAAAGGGACCTAGGGGCCAACCACTGCAGCTAGTCGGGGGTATGATCCTTTCTACACCCTAATTCCTATCACGAAGGATCCCCCCCGTCCTCAACGCACCTGTCCTTCCTACGAGGGTAGTAAGCTCCTAAGAAAAGGGGGGCACAACACCAACACAAAAAAAAACGTAGGATCGCAACACACGCCGGGATGCGAGATCACAACACCATACACAGCAACCCGTTTGCAGTTTACAGCTAACACCCAAACAAATCAACACCAGGAGAAGGGGCGGAGAACCGGGACGCGGGCCCCAGGCAAACACACTCGTGCAGGGCTAACAACCACAACAAAAGCCATCCCGGCAACCCCAGGGCACTCAACACGGGAACCACCCCAACACCGACACCCAGACGGCATCGCTGTCTACAACCCGGCGGGGTACCAACAAAACACATACACCCCCAACACAGAAACTTGGAAACAGCAACAACACAACTACTGCCCGGGGGGGGTCACAACCCATATTTAATTCTTATCGTACAAATACACTACATTGGTACACGACAAAGAACCAAATAGGATATAGCAGTCAACAACGAAATCAAACAAGCTTTTCTCTCATTGAGACTTGTGAGAGAGTTTGGCCCATTCTAAGAATGACAAAGAAATAGGGGAAAATGGGTCCCCTTCGCAAAAATATCCTCTCGATGCTCAACAAGACGGGCTAAGGATCGCGCATAAGGGAGGTCATATGACCTTGCCCACAAGCCTATAATTCCTATAAGCCTAGTTTTCCTTAGACAAAAAGCCTCCAAAGAAGTCCCTCATTTATTAAAACCGTATCTTTAATGCTCAAATTTTCATAAATACAAAGCTGTAAGATGGCTTGAAATCGTCAATTCTTTTTTTTTTTTTGGCACTCTTAATTGATGGAGTGCTTCTTGGATAACCCAGGATTTATCATGAATTTATTTTCATTCGCCCATAAAAGCAGTTTTTGTTTGCCTCCCTCTATCATATCATTGTGCGAGATACACAATATAGACCCGGCTCTCGGTTTCTTGGTCTCACTTTGGGAAAAACTAACGTTGTGTCGTGTCTTGGGACCACTATTGACCTCTATAAGGCTTTGAAACTATTAAAGGGTATGCCAACCCTGAGAGTTTCCAACGTAAGAGTCATTGTATGACTCATTGGCTTATTAGGGCCCATCAGCCACTATAACCCGAGTGTTTGTGTCTCCAACTTCAGACTTGGGTTTTCTAACAGCTTTTGACTCATTCGATATCTATCTACTCACTTCCGGCTTTCTTTTTTATATAGACTGTGTCTTTTGACTTTTTTAACAGTCCTCTCCCCTATTTTTTTTTTGGTTTTTCTGTAAGGGATCTGCTTTCTTGCTGAAATGAAGGGTTCTAAAATAGGGGATAGGCTTGATTCACCATCACCATTCCTCTACCGACTGAGGTTTCTTCACCTTCACAGCTTCATTGAAAGACATTTTCCTGCTTTGCGCCTCTCTCCTTGGAAGTAACTATCCTTCTCTTGGGAGCTGAAATACACTATTTGAAGCATGTTGTTTCTGTATAGCTATTACCAGGGTTTATGGGACACTCGTCCTTCCATTATGCTCCTCTAAAGATAGTTTAAAGAAGGATTTCCATAATGGGCCTATAGGCATTGAACTCTATTTTCCGCGCCAAGAGTCATAAAGTAGTATCATCCTTTGAGAAAAACTCCTCATCATATGGTATTTTTTGTACATTTTTGGGCATAGTGTCCCAATTTGCCACAAGAGTACAGAAAATGGAAGTCTTTCCTATCGAAAATCAAGCCAATATTTCCTAGCCTTTAAAATCTATATATCATCCCAAATTCAAGTGGGTAGGACAAGTTTAAATTAAATTTAACTTTGCCACTATTAAACTTGTATAGTATTTAGCTTCGATTTTCACAGTTGTCACTTCAATCGCATTTTCTACTATATTTTCTGATTATTTCCTCCTTTCTTCTCTCAATAAGTAGCACATGAATGTGTATCCAGAAGGCGTAGTATCAAATTTGATACATTTGTGGCAAAAAATGCTAGGTTCCCAAGGTTTTAGAATTAAAACAATAATGAGAGAAAGACCAGGGCCTAGATTCTAGTATCCTGATCGTTTCCTCCTATTATTGGGAACACAAATGTTTAACAAGCCAAAGTTGTAAATGCTCGCATATAACACTCACATTTTTAAGGCTCTCTTATTGTGACCGGAAAAAGCTTGGAAATTCACTTAGGGCTACAATGTAACTTGCCTAAAGTAATTCTTCACCTTCCTATAAACTTCCTCTGTAATAATATCATCTACAACAACATTTTTTTCTTCTAGGTTAGAGGTGCCTTAGGCGCGCACATAACCACACTATTCTATCTCTCTGTTTCTATTCCAACCCATTTTTGGGATAGATCACAATAGAAATTTTTTTGGTAACGTAATCTATTTTCTATTTTTGGAACAAATTTTTTGTTCCAAAAATAGACTTGGTAGAGAAATGAGAAGCTAAAAATTATAGTTTCACTTCCAAAAATAGAAATCAGAAGTAACCCTCTGTTTTCTCTCAAGTCCGCATCGTGGCTCAAGTCCTCCTTCTCATCCTCTTCTCTCTCGTCAGTGGAGAATAGCGAGGAAGAAATGGGTCTCTTTTCGTTCATCAAAAGGGTCCTCTTCGCGTCTCTCTTCTTTCTCCCCATGGTAGATCTGAGTTCTTACCTTCCTCCCCCTCTCTCTTGATCCGTCAACTCAATTAGGGCTTTTCGAGTTTTTGGTGGCGTTTAGATCCGTCAACTCAAGGAAGTAATTTATCGACTCGATTAGCTAAAACAGAGCATGGAATAGTTCCAGGTGTGGGTTCTTGCATGCTCAGGCTTGTTCGATCTGGTTGGTTGAGCAAGAGGCTTATACTCTTTCGTCATTTTTTGTTGTGTGAATCTTGGTTAGTTTGCTTCATTATTGTTGTCGAGATCTGTGATTCCGTGCTAGATCTAGTGATTTTGTGGTCGGTTATGCATTTTGTTTGACATCTCCCTATTTGGGTTTTGGGTTCTTAATTCTTCACTACTTGCTGTTTACATTTATTTACATATATTTATGTGGGATATTGTGCATTTGTTGTTCTTGTAATGATTTTGTGACTACAATTTATGTTTAGCTTTGCTATGTAACGAGATTTCATTACTTTCTGCTTGGAAGTGGGTTGAGGCTAGTCATTATATGTTTGAGAGATTGCATTTGGCTAGTTTTACCAAGTAAATAGGATGTGGAGTGGCAATGCATAGAGGACATTCAATTGCAAAAAGATAATATGAGAATCTGTTAGTTTCCTTTTCTTACTTAAGAACTAATGATCTTGTTAGTTTCCTTTCAAGTTCAAATCTATTGATTTAATGCTATTGTGGCCCCTTCCCCTACTTTTCACGAAGCAATAATCAACCAGTTTTTATGTTGTCTACTTTTGATACTCAACCAATTAAGGTTAAATGGAATCCCAAAAAGAGACTATCATGGCAAAGTGGACTGAGCCTTTGACCAATGCTTTTATAAGTTTGTTGGCAAAAGAGATTAAAAAAAAAAGGAAATCACATTGCCTGTACCTATAACAAAACAGGGTGAAATAATATACATGTCCAATTCAATAAATAACAAGACTTGACTTGACTTTAGTTTAGTTGAAGAATAGGACAAACAACCTAAGGACACAATATAGTAGTTTTAAGAAGCTTCTTTAACAATCTAGATTTGAATGGGATAATGTAAACAAAACGGTCGTCGTAGACGATCCATGTATATGGAAGGCTCATATCAAGGTATCTCTTTACTTGGGTAATTTTGTTCTTGTTATGGATGTAACCTTTGATTATGTTGTTGATGTATACTATTATTGCGAAAATTGCAAGAAAATAAAGATTGGGCTAGATTCAAGAGTGATGGGTTTCCTTAGTATCTAAATTTGTGTATTGTGTTTGGTGATACCTATGCTATTAGGGATTAAGCATCAGGAAATGCAAAAGGGTTGGTACTGTCGGAGGGAGATGATAATGGTGTGTGGAGGTGATAATGGTGGTAGTGATGCAGCAAGTGATTCGGAAGAACTTAATGAACAACATATTCATGAGGAAGTCTTTACACCCGGCGTGTCTTCCACCCAAATTCATGAGAAACACAAGTTAGATAGGACTTCAAATTCAAATAAGAGGAGAAAGAGTAACATATTTGATGTTTCTAGCATCTGCAAGGCCTTTCAAGAAATGATCAAAGTAAGGACGGGTCAATTAACAAGTGGCTCAATCACCTCACAGGCTCTATCACCTGTAGACCCCTACTCCGTTGGAGTAATCATTAGCGTCCTAAACGGCACGTCTGACTTGGATCAGAATCTTTACAACAAAGCTGTGAACCAAGCATGCCTTAATATCATGTGAAGAGAGGCTTTCATCATAGCTCTACTTAAAAGGAAATGTGTGTGAAATATGCTATGGATTTGTATTTGGCTTAATTTCACTCTATGACTTATGTATTTGAGGTATTGTGGTTTTTCTTATGATGCAACTATCATGAAGTTGTGACTATTGTTGAATGCTATTGAATTCCTTACTTATATATTGTGTTTATGTTCTTTTTTCATGTGATGGCATAGGAAATATGGAGGGGGATGGAAGTAGCATGAATAATGGTTAGGTAACATCAATTCAATCAGTTTAAGAGGACTTTGATAATTTTGATATTGATATAGTGATAGCATAGTTTTGCATTGTTACAATGAATATGTCCATGCACACAAGAGAACCAATTAGGGACAGCGTATTGTCAAGACCCGAATGGGTAAGAGAGTTCTTTGTGAACATTCTATCATGACCTAAAAAAAATCAAGGCTAATGGATTATTAGGTTAATTAACTAACCTAATTTGACCCTCCCAAGTCCTATCGATTTGCAACTTAGGTTTATTTCATGTTCAATTAATTTAATTCTGAGCAGCCACTAATCATTTATAGTGAGTTGGTTAGAAAATTATATAAATTAATAGGAGAATTAATTTATTTCCATGAATAAGAGAAAATGAGTCTGGAGATTTGATTACATTAATTTGAAAAAAGTAATGCTCTTTCAATATCAAATTTCATGAAAAATCCCTTTTGATTGATGATGTAAACGAAAAATGATTGTTTCCCTTTTTTGGATTTTCTTTTTTAGAAAATGCAATACAACTAAATTATATGACATGGCAATATGTATGAATTAATGACATGGCAAGATATGCTCTAAACTATATGATATGCAAATGACATTTTTTATATTAGATGATATTTATGACATGAAAATGGACTTTTGGTAGATTAACTATGAAAAATGAGAGTTGTTTTTTGGATTTTTTATTTAACTAAACGAAAAATGAAATGCAAATATTGAAAAAATAATAAACAAAAATGCTCATAACATGCCTTTGATTTCGAATTTTTTGATTAATTCGCTCATACCCCAAGATTAGGGTCGGAGGGATTTATTTGCAACGTGTTCTTAAATTCGAGTTAGTAAGCAAATAAGGATATGGAATAACATCATCCTTTAATATAAAGGGTAAAACATGAAATTCTATACAAATTGTCGTCCCATTCCATAAGATCATGGCTAAGGCATGCAATTTATTTTCCTAAAGGGATAAGGCACATGGGAGCATATATTATGGGCATGTTTGTTTATAAATGTGCAAACTATAAAAAAAAAATCAAACAGACATGACCAAAGATAAACTATCAAACTTGTCTTGAGTTTTTTTATTTATCCTTAAAGATTTGCCAAATAATTCAGATAACTTTCAAAAAAATGTCGGATAATTATCCAATCAAACCAACCATTATCTTTAGCACCAAATATTATCAGAAAAATCACAAGATAATGTCAACCAACCAACTCACATGCGAGAGATAAACATTCACAACAATAGATTATTCATGATAAGTTTGACATTATCTACTTCAAATTTTTTCAAGGATTAGATAAAGTTTAGTTTAATAAATCTATCCAAACATAGAGATAACATCAGAAAATCGCAAGAAAAGGCAACTCAACTATCAGATAAACAATCCAACCAACCATCGATCAAAGCAAAAGTTATCTATCAACAATTAGGGTTTGGCCCTGAGAGCATATATGTGCAAAAATTCAGATTTTTATTCATCAAAAGTTTTTTTTGGTAAGGTAAGAATATATTAACTTTTCAAGGCAAAAATACAGAGCAAAACCCAACCACAAACCTCGTACCCTAAGCGACACATGCGGGTGTCACAAGGCATGCAAAGTTGTAGCTACTGGAAAAACAAGATATAACGAGGCAAAAAACAGAAACAGAAGGGACGAAACAAGCCCCGACAGCAAACACAACAGCCAGACTACACAACCAACGCCAGCCAAGAGGACCAGCTAGCTCAGGAGCCTCCAAAACAACGCAAGATTACTAAAAAATCAATGGCGGCAGGTTCCAATTACGCTGCACTCTGCGGTTCAATGGAGAATCTATGACAGGCTTGAGAGAAAAGGCTTTATCCCTCACCAATTTTGTTAAATTCTTCTCAAGCGCCAGGACGAAGAGAGGCTGGTTCCGGAACAAGATCTCATTTCTTTTTTTCCAGATCAGATGGCACATTGCAGCAAGGGAAAACCTAGCAATTCTATGGTGGAATTGCTGTCCGCCCATGATTTTAGAGGCCCATCAAAGGGTGGAAGACCAAGATCGATTAGACCACACGAGGTTGCACTTGGAGGCCCAAAACCGAGCAAGGGACCCCGTGATTCTACACCCAAAAAACAAATGATCAATGGAGTTTGGTCTAATATTGCAGAAGGCGCAGCTCCCACTGTCAATTCTGCAGTAGTTTAGAAGGAGCGTCTGAGTTGGAAGCCGATTGAGTGTGATGATCGAAAGCAGGAAAGCATGACAAGGGACTATGCTTCGGTCCCAAATAAAGGAGTGCTAATACACTGAGGGACTTCGATCACGAATTAGCTCCCAAGCTGAGGCAATAGAGAAGGTTCCCGAATGGTGCTCCAACCATATAAACCGATCAGCATTACCCGGGACCAAAGGAGGGACAGCATCCTCCCAAGATGTGAATGCAGCAGCAAACCGAGAGGGAGGGAGGGTCGACAAAATGAAGTCCAAGACCGATGCGGTCCTCAAGATGCCTGACTCAAAGATATCCCTATCTGAGAATATCTTATACAAAGGACCCCGAGGATGACAATTATCAAACCAGAAGGAGATCAGATTCCCCTACCAATGCGCCACGAGAAGTGCATTTCAAAAGTAGATCGAAGGTCTAAAATCTTTTTCCAAGCCCAAGAGCAGAAGGTAGGCTTACAAACAACCCAAAAACTTTTCTGTTTTAAGAAGTTTGAGTGAATCCACTTGCACCAAAGTGATTCCTTATCTGTAAACAGATTCCAAATGTGTTTCAACATAGTAGCCCGATTACAGTCAAGAAGCTTACGAATACCCAATCCGCTTTCGTCTTTGGGACGACAAACTTCAATCCAAGAGACTTTAACACCTCCCACACCCAAGTCAGGCCCTTTCCACAAGAACTGCCTAAATATGTGCTCAATGCTAGAGAGCACTGCTTTGGGGAGGGTAAAGACATTCGCCCAATAAACTTGGATAGCATGCAACACTGATTTGATGAGTTGGAGCCGGCTAGCAAAGGACAGAAATCGATGGCACCAAGACCAGATTCGAGTAGTGATGGCATTAACCAGAGACACACAATCAGACTTAGAAAGCCAAGAAGAGCTAATAGGGACCCCCAAGTAACGGAAAGGGAGAGTACCTTCACCAAACCCAAACAGATTCATAATTTGTTATCTGGTTTCATCAGAGCCACCCAAGAAGAATATTTCACTCTTGGTTTGGTTCGACCGCAACCCTGACCAACGTGAGAATGTATCAGTACCTTCCTTCAGTAGCATAACGGATGGTACATCAGCCTGAGAGAATAATAAGACGTCATCTGCAAAGAATAAATGGGACAAGCGAGAAGCTTTGCAGCGCCAAAAAAAATTAAACGCGGGATTATTCATCAAAAGTTCTCACCTTTTCAATCAACTTAATTTGACCTTAAAAATTGTTGAAGTATTTTCACTTCGAGAAAAGACATGGTTCCAATTAGATTAATCAATTCTCAAAAGTAACACAAAATTCAACCAATTCATGAAGAAGTTAGGCTTGCTTGAAAAATCAAAACTTTATGTATTAAAGATCGTTTTTTAGCCTTGGCATAAAGCCGATAGAAAAAGCTTGATTTTTCCAACTTTGATCACAAATCCACATACATTCATCAAGGTATATGAATATATATATGCATGTTACTAATCAAATAAGCATAGATTAGTAATCATTGGTTGAGAAATTTACCTTTCTCAGCAAATTCCAGCACGCACGCAAGCTGAATTCTTCGCCTAAAACAATCCCCTTAGCTAAAATTTGAGCTCTAAAAAGGAAGGAGCTCTAGCATTAAATAGTAAGCAAGCTAGTGATTTAATTCAACTCCAAAAATGAAGCTAAATCGACCTCGAATAGAGCTAAAGAGTGGTTGCAAAGCTACTGGACAATGGCTGTTTCGACTTGGACAGGATGGTGGCTCCGGCAGCTGGATGGTGACGGCGAGCTGTGGCGGAGCATGGCAGAGCTGAGGCATTGTACAACTTGGATAGCAAGCTGTGGTGTTGCGATTCAGCCAAGAAGAATGATGAGGTGGAATCTCGATGGCCAACTCTCAGTTGAGCTTCAATTGAGAGGAGGATTGTCTTGACCTTGGGGGAGACAATCAAACTCCTTAAATTTCTCGAAGCTCTGAATTTTCTTTACCTCTTCCTTGATGTGCCAAAAATTTTAGAGAATGTCGAATGATTTTTTCTAAATTATGGCCAACCTCTTTTGCGTGTGATGAAGGCTTCATTATATAGAGCTTGGGCTTTCCTAATCCTGGTCGATGTAGGATTCATTTGTGACCATCGGATTAGCAATCCTAGCTAGAGGAGGATTGAATGGCAACCGTTGGATAAAAAATTTTGGTCTCAGAAGAGTCCGGATCCATTGAAACTCTCTATTATTTGCAGCTTGATAAAAATAGAGTTTCAATTCTTCAAGACTTTAATTTTCTCGATAATTTTTTTTAATTTATTTAATCCTTGAAGAGTCTGCATCCATCCAAATCCCCTAAAATTTTGGCCAGAGGAGGATAGTGAAGGGGCTAGCGGAATTTGATGATTCCGATCAGGCTCGAATCAATTAATGGGCAATAAACTAAAAGCCTTTCCAATTAATTTAGTATAAAGACAAGCCAAAATGAATATGAAATTAGGTCCAAGACAATTGAAAATTTTGGCACATCATATTTCATCGTGGCCAAAAATTATTTCTATTTTTCAAGCTCATAACACCAAATTTCCGAGCTT
>JAGVVM010009579.1:0-31422 GCA_019149425.1 Psidium friedrichsthalianum
CTTTGACAAGTACAGCATAGTCATTCACACGATGACTGTTTACTAGCCGGATACATCCGGTACTGTTCCTTTTAGTATACTATAACTACATAATCAGAAACAAGCGAGAAATAAGAACAGAGACCTTCAGCTCGTACAGACGTTCTCCGCCCTTTGCATGGCTTCTAACTTGAAGAATCTGCCATAGAAAATGCGCTACGTTAATCCTTATGAACCCATTTGCAACTTATCCTATGCAAACCCCACATCAGAGATAAAATTTATAATTAAGATCGAACAGTGATGCACACAACAATTTCCAGTATATCTTCATGTTCACGAGCATTTTAATCTTCGCACACTAGTTTGATAGTGTTTTATATCTCATTTTGCATCCACAGTCATGATGTGGCTCAAACAAGTCTGATACGCATTGAATACCTCCAAGAAGTACTCTCAACTCTAGAGCATAATGCCACCAATTTGATAATACCATAAAAGCAGTTGATGATACCTAAGATTTAAAAGAGCTAAAAAAAAAAAAATGGCCAACGAGCACAGTGAGTTCCACACTTATCAGATACGAATAATGTATCTGGCATAGCCTCAATTTTTATGTAATACAGTACACTGGATACTATCTTATTGCAATTCAGAATAGAGATAATGTTTTGAATAGATCTTGTACATCATTACTCAACGTCACGAATCTCTTCTACAGACAATAGTGCCAACTACAACATTCTATAACGACTTTCCACTAATAGGGTGTCGCTGAAGTTATGAGGAATGTCACAAAAACAAGCCCCTACTTAATTAAGAAAAATGTTGAGCCGGCGTGCATAAGTTAGTCCAGCAGATGTGGCAATGTTGCATATATAAAGGCAACTCCCAGAAGTTTAAGGGCATACCTAATATTCTAAGTTTTCAAGATAAAATAACATATCCAGCTGGAATACTTGATTAGAGAGACATGACGTAATGTTCAAAAAGCATAATCAGATAGGCCCAACAGAATCAAATCAGGAAGAAAAGGAAGTCCACAGCAAGAGCTAAAGGGCTTTTCACATAAGAGGTATCACAAAAATTTACAGTAATGTCACATAAATAAGCACTACCAGAGATCATGATCCATTGGCTCTCATGGATGAGTCCATTAAAATGCAGTGTTGTTGTCTATATATGTGGAACACCAAAAGATAAAGTGTACAGGAATAAAGTTCCAAGTACTAAAGAAATTCAACACAGCAGGAAAATGTACCGCACGAATATCTGATGGAGCGATGGGAAAGTTTTATATGGCTAGATAAGCTGGCAAAAAGTGCAATCACAAGAAAAGGCGTCGACAATTAGTGACCAATATTCTCTTAATTCAGGATTGGAATTACTGCTCACGATAACCACATGAAAGAAACCTATTCCAGACTTAAATTCGTAAATGTGCACACCCTCCTGAGTGTTGTTTTAAAAACTTATCAGACCATTTTTCAGTCGGTTCTCAAACTGGTCTAAGGTCCAATCCCTGTCACCCAATTGAACAAACAAACTTCCTAACCCAGACCAAACCTGTGTTGCCCATGTTCCCACCAGTCAAACTGTATAGTAAACCCAAATGAGCTTGAGTAGTGGTGATGATTCATACTAAGGGCTTTATAGTCCCTAGGTGGATCACTACGCAAGCTATGCACTAGGACTCGCGGATTTTGCCATGATAACGACAAGAATCATTTATTAGCTAAAGGACGATAAGAAAACTTATGCATTGGTGTCGGTACTCACATTCTAAAAGAGTGCTTATCACCAAGCCAAGCTGTCCTCTTTGTGAACCAAGAACGAAAATATCCTACTCAGACTATGAACTGACGTGAATTTCCAAGCAATTTGTAAAAGGGGGTCGCATGGTTTTGGTTTCAAAAAATGTGCCTGGACTTCAAGACTCTACTGGCTTCCGTAGACTTATGGTAAATTCAGGTCTATATGATGCCACGTTCCAGTATGTATGCATATATTGCAATGAAGTCCTTGAGAATCTACTTGTATAGTTCCTGATTTTGAAATAGCCTTACATTTGTATACCCTAATAGGAAGTGCATACATACATGCTGGTTGCCCACATCATTGTCTAAAGGAAATTATGATATAAAAGGAAACTGCTACTATAAGAATAATTGCAATATCCGTTAAGTGTGACAACAATAAGTGAATCTACGTATAAAAGTCTGACGGTAAAGCGATGAAATGATGATTTTGTAAGGTTTCTTACATGAACAAAACTGCAAGGACAAAAGATAGTCGTTGCTAGAAAGAATAACCGGATTTGGAATGGATGCTGCACATCCACATACACAACAAACAAACTCAGTACAACGACACGTATATACCATATACTTACTATGACATTTTCATAATCCTACCATTTCTTTCCATTGAATATGCGTTCCTTCACTAAATGCTGAAGAAGCCACATAATGAAATCCCTATGTTTCGAGGTGCTCATACTCATATGTATCATGTCTGCATAAAGGCAGAGCATTTGAGTTTGATTTGCAAACATGAATGCAATAACTGCATATCTTTGCATTCCACTGTTATTTATTCCTAGATATTCGATAAAATCACATCATTTCAGAATAGAGTCATATTGTATTTCCAACTGTTCTATCATGACAATGCCTATCTCAATAGGAATATTAGTCGTTACTTTTATTTTTTACCAGATTCAAGTCAAATATAAATTTAAGCATAGATGCAGTACTACAATTCTCTGAATTTATGGAAATACTGTATACTTATATTTCAAGCAATTGAACTTGAGTATTCTAATCAACTTCAGATTAGAGATCTCGATGATAATAGTTGGCTTAGATAGAATTATTTCATTGCCAAATTAGTGTAAGAAGTACAGAATTGAAACCAACAAAAATTTCATTACAAACATTGTTTCAGCGATCTTTTCATTCTGGAATTCTGGAAATTAATCAACCCATCAAATTAAAAACAAACCGAACAACAAGGGCCTATGTGAATAATTCCGCTAAGTCGTGCATTTTTTTTGGCCATCAAAATCGATCGGTAAAATACATTATATCCTCCCACCTCCATATCTTCAGCATCCAGAGAGTATGTTTTGATTTTGGTGTACGGAGTTTCAATAAGCTTCCATTCACAGCTGACTTACCTAATTTGTTTTCTCCTTTACTGTGCCATAGCTCCTCTATTATGCTAAATAGTTTCGTAGAATCGCAAACCTCATACCATACATACATTAATTCACAAACAATTTTGAGTTTTCCAACCTGTTCAGCTTTAAATCCTGTTACATTCCACTGTTTCCCACACCCACTAACATAAGCACTCAAAGACTACTTTAAAACTCTGATTACGGAATAGCCCCTGACCAAATAGATATATCATGATTCCAGACATCGTGGATGTGAAGCAGATGTTTATAAGTAGGACCACCAATCTATTTGAACTCTTAACGCAAAAGAGAGTTCTGACTTGAAAGTGATACATAAAATATTTCAATTCCACAGGAATGATCAAAACCTCAAGGAAGGAACAGTAACACAATGACAGATCAAAACAAAAGATGAATTCACATCAAAGAGAAACATTAATAGCCTAGAGAACTAAGAGAGATTTATGAAGATATCAGGGAAAAAAATCAATCAACTTTGGATTTTGGATGCTTATCTAGGGATAGTTCAAAGAAGAAAACTCATATAGCTTACGTCGGTCAAATTCTCAAAAGATGCAAATAAAACCAACATTCTAGTCATCAATGCTATCCATACTCAATCCGTAAACCCCGCTCAACAGGCAACTGCACCAAGGCCCAGTTATGTCTCAGAGTACATATGACAGGTCCATCATATGGCTTCTTTCACATGCTCCGCCCAGTACCCTTCTGAAGAAAAGTTCCCGAGCAATTTGCATTACGGAGGAAAACAGAACACCTCATCCTTCAAACAATTGTCTAGTCAGTACTGTATATTGGTGGCTGCGAATGACCTTACCAAAGATGGGAACAAGACAAACGATAAACTCAGCTTCTGAAAATTGATGCAGTCTTAGATGATCTCATTGAACCTCAGTTATGACAGATTGGAAAAGTTACTGAAAGCAAGGTCCAAAGCATGAGTTTAAAAACAGGTAGAGAGACCAAGCAACAGGTAGAACTTCAAGGTCATAGGTGCTGACATCATCATTTGTATCGCTGTAATATTTCTAACGACATAATTATGAAACCAAACCATCCCCATGCTGCGTATGAACTTGAAAATACATGGTATATGGCTTCAAAATAAATGGTATATTTCTCTGAATTAAAAGGAGCTTCTACAAATCATAATTAATAGTTAAGTAACAAAGCCATTACGTTCACAATCAGTTTGTGCTCCTGATCTTGTGATTAATAACTTTTTAGTTGGCTTAATCCAGGTAATGTTCGCTTTATTTTCTTAAGAGATTAAATGGTCCTGATTCTAACAGACTCCAATCACTAATACCTTTCACTGTAATCAGAAGAGTAAATTAAAGTTGACTTAATTGGTATACATCACAATGCGTAAATTAAACTTGCATTGATTTCTTTTACTTTTTGGCAGTATCCCTATGAGAGCACTCAACTTTGTAAAAGATGTATTGTTTTGCATACAGCTAGGATCACGGCCTCTCACATCATTGAGGTCAAATTTTCATCATAGTCGAGCTTTTCTCCAGAAACTAAATCCATCTCTTGATGAATTACCAATAAACTACTTCAGAGTACATCACATTATACAGTGCATGTCAGAAACTGTCTCATCGAGAAGATTAGCGTGCTTCTACTCATACCAGTGCAACTGGCTTTGACTTTCCCTCCCTCCAAGTGAGCATATTATTTTAACCCACTTAGAGCTGGCTGCTGCTTGAACAAGTCATTGGTCCAACCATGGTCAATACTGTCCCAATTCAGTTTTGAGCGACAACTGAGCAATTCAAAGAGGACCACACCAAGCCAATAATTGCTATCAGACTCATTGGTCCATTCCATCAGAAGACCTGGCCAAGAGCCTCTAACAATATGCAACAGACACATGAAAGAGGAGTGCTTCATAGCTAAACTGACCATTTGCACAGATGATCAGACGAAAAGGCAATATCCACTGAAAGGTGAAGCAGGCTCAACTCAGAACCATGATTATTTCTGTCCCTTCTAAAGTAGCATTGGAACATTGAGATACATCATACTATGCTTATTTAATATTTGCTACTTGATGTTAATCCATAATCTGGACTAAGATAGTCACCATTTCTAACTAAGATAATAACTAGCCAGATTGAGGCAATGTCAATCCAGAACTAAAGCAATTAGATATGCATAAACTACGAACTTGAAGAACTTAAAACATTTAGAAGACGAACCTCGGATACAACGCGTTGTCTCCCTTCTACGTTAGCTGTTAAAGCACGCCAGGACTCATGCACACCTTCAAGTCGTCTATCTGCAGAGGAAGATCTTGTGCTTCCAGGATGATTTCCTTGGTTATTAGCTCCAGTTGAGACTGCTATCTCCTGCAACGAAGATGCATTTGATGGGATCGGGAGCAAGGGGCTACTGCGTCTGCTCGACCCGCCATCAACAGAGGAGAGAGAGACCAAGGAGCCAATTCCAGTAATTGTTCTCCATATGGGACTGGTGGTTGGATAGGTACCCGGGAAGGAGGTGACGACTGCACACTTGAACTGGCATCCACAAGAACAGTAGGAGGACCATTCGGACCACTTGTGTTTCTACCAGCTGAACTCCAACTTGCTGGATCTTGCAGCATTCTGGCCTCAGCTAATGGAAACATGTGAACATCAGAAATGCTTCTCAAATTGCTTCTAAAATTTACTCCCTCTTGGACCACTACCTCTCCAGGAAGAAAAGAACTTGAAACATTGCTACTTCTCGATGCAGAAGTGGCATTCCAGGGAACAGCATCCATGTTTTCTCGATGGACCAGAGGGAGGTCTCATATTCAACTCTGTCTGTGGTGTGTGCATATTGGTTGCCACCATAAACGCTAATCTTGGGTCCAAAGGATTAGGCCGACGAGATCTATGTGATTGCTGAAGAGAAAAGGCATTAGCATGCCTGGCACTCCTCAATGGATCAGACTCCTGTTGAGGTCCTGAACTTACCTGCCCACTGTAATTTCTCAGGGGAATCTCACTATTTCCTGTTACCCTTGAAGAAGAAAATGGGGCAGGGTTACCTTCTCTCGTGCCAATCCCACTTCTGGGGTACAGTGGCTCCTGATAATGAGCGCCGGGAGAATTCCATGAGGTAGGTTGAGATAAACTCAGCCCAGTAGGAGGCCAAGGTACACCTTCAGTTTGAGGATAGTAACCTGAACTTGAACCAGTATGTGGATGTCCCGAAGTCCCTTCAAAGGCTTTTCTTTTGCATGATGATCCCCAGTACCCCATGGAAGAACTCGACCCATCATGTCTCTCCTCCATCTGACCAGAGCTATTAGATAAACTCCCAAAATTAGCCAACGAAGCTATATCTGAAATCATATCGTCATCTTCCTGAGAACGAGAGTTATTGAGACTAGGACTAGTAGAAGCTCCAGGTCCAGCAGTATAACCTGCATATCGCTCACTCAGATTGGCACGCCAAGGATCAGCATTAGCACTTGAATTGCGGAAACCTACTGGGCAGCAGGGATTTGATTGCTTATATGCAACCCCGGAAGAAACACATTAGGCCGTTCAAATTGTCTTCCTGCTGAACTGGAACCTCCTTCACCATTCATTGAAGGAGCACATAACTGTTTCCCTTTTCTATCTTCGTGACTAGCTTGGCTTTCCTGATGCAATATAGAGCTAGGATGACCCAGACTCCACCCAGTGAAGTCCTCAATGCCATGACCAACCGCATTCGCCAGTGTTGCTTCATTAGACGATCCCATATTAATTGGGAAACGGCTACCTTCCAGATGTGAACTGTTGTTCAGAGTAGAGTGCTGATTCAGGTCATTATTGCGAGAAAAAGACCCCATATTGACATCAAAATTGTCAGGGACTGAACCGCTGTTGCTCTTCTGCCCTTGCATTAAAGAAAACTCTCTTCTCCTGATCAAGAGCACAAGATGCAAACCGTCTTTCAACTTCCAATAATGATGGTGTTCAGCATCACCTCCCTGGCACAGAGAGGCAAGATAAAGGTGCAAAGTAACTCACAGAGAAATAAATCTCAAGGCAACTAGTACAAACAGATTTATATAACTGGGCACGAATAGTAGCAAATACAAGTTACTAGCAGTAGCAATCCCTATAAACTAGAATGAAATGAAAAATGTCATTTAAGTTACACTTCCATGCATTTAGTTGATCTCTATCTGTTCAAAAATTATAGTTAAGGAGTTCAATTTGCGGTGTCAGCAGTTAAGCAAAAAATATTACGAACCATCTTTGCATGTGAGAGATACTGACATCAATAAAGAAACTGAAAAGGAAACCAAAGTATATAATCTTGATTGCCAAAGCAGTACCGGGAACTACACAATCCATCTCTGAAATCTAAGGTTACGGAATGCCAATACCAAGTGGCGGATGAAGCCTCACGAACATATCAACCGAAAGCCGGATTTCAGAAAAAGCCGGATTTCAGAAACATCTTAAATGGATATGATAACCTAGTCCAGAAAAGAAAGAAGGGCGGTTTAAGCTCAGAAAGTCTACTCGGGCAATTGTTGGTGTACAAGAGCCAAATGCTTTAGCAGACTATCCTCAGTAATAGACTACATCCACAAAGAGGCTTATTCAATCAAAAAAAATTTCAAATCAAGATGTGAGATAAAACGAACATAATTCGATGGTGGTGTCAGACCATTAAAACAAATATAAAATCCCAGCAGCAAAATCTAACCACATCACTGAGTCCAAATAGTACAACGGAGAACCAGATACACGTGTTATAATGAAATTACTACGTTGAGTACCACTCCTTAGGACAGGAAAAAGAACATCCCAATTCAGGGTATCATCCGATAAACCATACCAAAATGCCAAGACCCTGATCAGCCACTTTAAGAACAACTAACACACATGCAAGTGAAGAGCACAAAAAGTTTTACATTTCATGAATCGCCCCCTTAAGGGTGTTTTGCCATTTCCTATACCTCCAAGGCAACTTCGGAAAAACATCAACCTGAAAAAACAAACCGATAAAAGAAGAAAAGCCCAAGTAATCACAAGATCATACAAAAAACATGAACAAGCAAGCACAGCTGGTTTGAGAGATCAATTTCAAGAAATGGACCAGAATCAAGACAAGTACCTGAACCTCAGAGACCCACAAGTCCGCGTCTGCTTGAGAGGAGCGGAGCAATTCTAAATGGCACGAAAACGAAACAAAGATCAAATGGGTACCCTCAAAAAAAAAAAAGATGAAAAAAAATGGTTGCAACTGAACGCGAATCAATCAGAGGCGTTTCCGACTCACCCCGCCTCGTCTTCTTTAAAAAAAAAAAATTCTTTCAGTTTCCTCGTTTCTGGTGATCGGAACGAGAGAAAAAGGGCCAGTGAGCAAATGCAATGAGAGAGAAAGAGAGATGGGGAGGGAGAGAGAGGGTGCGGGGGGGAGGAGATTAAGGGGGTAGCTTGACTCTGAGCAGTGTGATAATCTCCATTTTATTTCCCTCTGATTTTTATTTTTTATTTTTCCTCGGAGACTTTCGATTTCCGACAGTCGGATTGCAATTGTATTTTGCGTGTTTATATTAGCCTTTGTTATTGTACACGTGTAGCTCTTCTTTGGGCAACATTGTCCACTTCAATTTCACCCGAACATGCTTGTTGCAGGTATATGTCGCTTTTCCTCAAGAATTATAATCTTTTTGTGAAGTTTCCCATCCATAATTTACCTTATACAAAAATTTGTGACAATTCTTTTTTTCAAAGATCACGTGCATTTTTCATTTCTTTTTTTCTTCTCTTATCAAATAAAGTACTATCTTGGATCTAATTGTATTATATAAGTCGAATCATCGTTACAAGTCGTACCATGAGATTTAGTATCATATAGGATACGATTTTGTTTCAATTCCTTTCAATATCTCTCGTGGATTATTTCTACTTTGTATTTTTTAAATCGAGATTGCAAAATTTTACAAATAATAAACAGTGCTTGGTTGGCATTGAACAGGAAACTCAATGGAAAAGTGATTATGGTATCATTTTTTATTTCTCTTTACATCAATTTTGATTATGAAACTGAAAAGTCTCGATTGCAAAGTGATGCAGTAATAATTTGATAAGTTCTTGGTATTTCAAATTTTCCGAAGACAAACATACAAATCGTTGAAAAAATCTCTTCCGCGAAATTTAAGTAATTATTTTAAGACTCTTGTCGGGGATGTCTTGAATATACTGTCACGTATCTCATAATCTCATAATGGATCGTGTTTGACCATGTACAAAAACTAAGACACTTGTCGGTCATGCATTGAATATATTGTCACGTATCTCATAATCTCGTATTGGATCGGTTTTGACTATGTACAAAAACTAACTCGTGAAATCACCTAATTGAATACGATATGAAAAAAGAACACGTTGAATATATTTATGTACAAGAAAACAAAATAATTAGCTAGCTACTTTGAAAAAGTAAAGACCATTTGCTACATTCATATTTGTAAATTGATGGACAATTATTATTTTTTGAGAAAAAAGAAAAAGGAAAATAAAAAGATTCAAGGATGATGAAAAGACTATTTAACGAGTTCAGTAGACAATACAGTCATTTCAATGGTCACATTTACCCAAAATTGGTAAAATTAATTACACAAGCTTCGAGAAATTCCTTTAAAAGTACTTACTTTAGCTTGGGCGCAATTTTGGCCCAATATTTTTTTTTTGTGTGTAATATTTGAAAACACAAAATTTAGCCAAGGCCTCAATTATAACTTAATTTTCTTTTTTCTTGTAAAGAAAAACTTTAGCTTACACCACAATTTTGGCTCGAAAATTTTTTGTCTTGTGAAAAAACACCCCTTAAATTGGATCAGAATTACCGCTCGAAGTTTTTCTAATCTCATAAAAAACATAGACTTTCATCACTTTCGAAGTCTAACCCATGTCAAGCTTTCGTCCAATTATTCCATTAAGATTTAATGTGTCATTCTACATACTCGATGGAAACTTGACGCATTCAGATTTGGGTATCAATAAAAAAAAATTGTACTTTTTTACGATACAAAGTAAATTTCGATCTGGTTGGGACCCAAGTTAAAGTTTGTACTTTTTTACGAGATAAAATAAAATTTTGAGGTAGAGCTGGGACTCCGGCTAAAGTTAAAACTTTTTAAGGGAATTGGGTGACAAGTTCTTAATCGCTGAATTCCTTTTTGTGGGCATGGACCATAATAATTTACTAATGGCGAAAGACTCTTTTATCAAATATGTGAAACATAACATGATTTTATTTGAGGTCATTTGAAATTCTCATTTCTGCACACATTAGCTGTTGGCACAAGACAAAATAGTCTCCACTCTCGAAATAAACTGTTCGTCTTAAATGAAAATAATTAGGAAATCATAACCTAGAAGCATGAATATATCTGATTTGTCCACTATGGCAAGTCACACACCCACGTATGTAAGAATTAAATGCAAAAGGAAATACGAGTAATGTGAATTTGCTTGGAAAGGCATGTTATTTGACATATCCGGTAAAAAACTGATAAATTCTTTTTAAAATCTATACATGCATAAATTCTTTTTGCTTGTAAAGGTATGTTATTTGACATCTCCCGTAAAAACAAAAGATAAGTTCTTTCTTTAATCTATACCATACATAAATTCAACTTTTTAATTTGGTATGTACTTCTCATATGACCAAAATACCCTTATTTCATCTCAATCTCAATACAAAAGAAAAGTTAAAAAACATTACATATTACGATAATGATTATATAAGAGTCCTTACTTTACGGTAAGAATAATGACATGTTTGGACCTTAAAAAATAAGTAACAAACAATAAAAAATTATTATGGGGTCTACTAATTCAAGAATTTGCAATTCACAATATGTCGTTGTTCTCACATTCAAGCAAAAACTATTTGCTAGCAAAGCCTTATATAGCATGTTGTACTAAATCTGATGTGCACAATTGATAATTTAAGTCATGCAACAGCTGATTATTGCATAAAATGCAACCATTTATTTAGACGTTTATCTACAATTCAAAATACAAAATTTCATTATTGAAGAGAAAATGATGCAAATGGTATGCAACGTGATCCATGAACTTTAGTTTACAGTTGTAATGTCATTTCCGAACTTTTAAATTGGTCAATATGATCCGTGGACTTTTGATTTTATTAAAATAATCATATCATCTTAATCTTGAATTAATGAAAGGACAATATTGTATATAAGTAATGATTAAATTAAATACGTACTAAAAATTCAGGATCACGTTAAATAAATTAAAAACCAAGGACTACATTATATATTCAAGTAACGTTTGGAGATCATACTACTCGTTAGCCAAAATTCAGAAATTATTTATCTAATTAACCCTAAATTGAACATCGGCGTGTTAGCAAGCTGAATGAGTTTTCAGACAACTTTGTACACATCGAAAAAGACAAAGTTGAGTCCGGATGACGTGGCAACGGCGTGGCCGCGAGATCAGCGCGCAAAGCCACCGAGCTCATGGGAACTTCCCTCGAAGCAGCACCGCCAAATCATTCCCGCCGTTCCGACAAAGACACTTCTCTCACGTGCGCTATAAGAAAAAAAAAAAAGGGGAAGCTTCCAAACCAAAACAGCCGATCAACCAAGAGCCAAGTGTCTCTCGCTCTCGCTCTCGGTCTGTCCTTCTCTCAGATTCTTGTATTCCTCTCGATTTCCGAGCCAAAAGAAAGAACCGGGAACCCCCCACATTCTCCGACACTCTCGAGAGAAGCGAGAAAGAAAGAAAGAAAACCATGGAATCAAGAAAATTGGCAGCTTTACTGTCTTCTCTCGTCGCCGAGATCATGCTGCTGCTGCTCCTTCTCTTCCCTTCTTCAGCCCCCTCTCTCTGACTTCGAATCCCAGTTCCTTCTCTTCCACGGCTTCGATTCGTTCGCAAATCTCTTCCCTTTGATCGCCCATTTCCTCTCTCACCACGAGATGGCCGCCTCCTTGTCTTCGCGACCCCTTTCGAGGAAAAGAAGAGGACCCGTTTGCGGAGCCGGACTCTGGGCCCGCTTGCGAGGATGAGACGGACGACTCCGACTCGGAACTCATGGGGCGACTCAGCGACCGCCGCCGAGTCGGGCTCGGTCCGGCTCGGAGTCCCGACTCGTTCGTCAGCTCTTTCAAGATGACGTCTTCCACCTTCGAGTGGCTCGCGGGCCTGCTCGAGCCGTTGCTGGATTGCCGCGACCCGGTCGGGTCGCCGCTGAACCTGTCGCCAGAGCTCCGCCTCGGGGTCGGGCTTTTCCGGCTGGCCACCGGCAGCGACCACTCCGACGTGGCTCGCCAGTTTGGAGTCTCCGAGTCGGCCTCTCGGTTTTGCACCAAGCAGTTGTGCCGCGTCCTGTGCACCAATTTCCGGTTCTGGGCAGGTTTCCCGAGCCCGGACGAGCTCGAATTCGTGTCAAGAGGGTTCGAGTCACTGACTGGGTTGCCGAATTGCTGCGGTGTGATTGATTGTGCAAGATTTGAGATCCTCACCGATTGCGGGCCTAATGATACTGTCGCTGCGCAAATAGTCGTTGACTCCACCTCGAGAATTCTGAGTGTCATTGCGGGATTTCGCGGTGATAAGGGCCGGTCACGAGTTCTTCGGCTATCAAGTTTGTTCAAAGACATCGAGGAAGAGAGGTTACTGAATTCGCCTCCTGTGGATGTTAAGGGGGTCAATGCGAATCCGTATTTGGTTGGAGATGTTGGGTACCCTCTGCTTCCTTGGTTGATCGTGCCTTTTGCGAATGCCACAACAGGATCATGCGAGGCTTGTTTCAATGTAGCGCATAGTTTGATGCTTATGCCTGCCCTTAAAACTATCGCTAGTCTCAGGAATTGGGGTGTTTTAAGCAGGCCAATTAAAGAGGATTCCAGGACCGCAGTTGCTTATGTAGGCGCTTGTTCCATTCTTCACAACGCCCTGCTAATGAGGGAGGACTATTCGGCATTGTGTACTGAGTTAGGAGATAGTTCATCGCACGATCATCAGACCCACCGTCTTGTGGATGCTGGTTGGGAGGTAAGTTCAGGAGGAGGTCTGGTTCTGCGAGATGCATTGGCCGCACTAGCAAAGGATTTCCACGACCAGAGTCATTCATTTAGTGGCCAGTTGTTCAGTGCATTTGCAGCTTGACAGAGAGATCTGATTGCAGCTGATTTAATGGGGCAGAATCGTTTCACGTTTGGTTTTTTTCTCTGCAATGGAGAGGTAAAGAAGGTTTATTTGGTGAATTTTCCGGGGTTCTTTGATTTAGATTTAGTACCATTTACTCTTTTAGAGCCAATGATTCTGGCAGAGTAGGAAATGAGGAGCTTTTTCCAATTCAAACTTAAAGCAAGGGTTTCTCCACAACGAAATTGTATAGAAACGATGGGCAACAACTGTTAGCTGTGTAGCAACATAGTGAGATTTTTCTTCCTACCGAGTCTTCAAAATGAAAAAAAAAATGGCTCTCTTACCTTCCAAAGATGCTTTGTTGTATCACTGCTGGAACAGAATGAGAAGACCAGAGGCTCTTCTTCCATGTGAACAGGAAGAGTGGCTTTGATTCCGATTTAATCATCAACTATCTGCAATTTACTCTGATATTTTGCTCAATTAACGCTTGCATAAATTTTCCTGGAAAAGCAACCACCCTTGCCCACCCACTACCAGACAGATACTTGAATGCCGTATGGCGAAAACAGTTCAACAACATTTCTATATAATTCCACAGTCTATCCAATCTTGCATGTAATGCATCTCTAATTTCATCACCCTCAATGGTCTAGCAGTATGTTCTTGGTTGGTTTGAGGTTTGTGTTACATTGCAAGCAACTTGCAAGCGACTTGTTTTCCCTTTTCAATTAACATATTTGAATGTAAAAAAATCTCATAATCTGAAGGGACTACAAGATTCAGCACTGAGAGTTTTTGCATTTTTGTTGGAATGCTATGAGGTCACTAGGTCAGATTCTGCCTGCGGGTTTCATAACTACTGGAAACTTTCAAGGATATAAACTGTAACGGAAGAAACATATCAATGTGTGATTACGGCATATATCTACATGCACTTGTTGAAGTAAAGGAAAGGGAGAACTATAGCATCCTCATTCCATGCCAGAGAATTAGTTGTAGGATCTTTACAGTATCGAGCATTGAATTTCCAACTACAACGGGAATTTTTAGATTGCCTCTTGTTTTACAGCTTGCTTTGGTCCATTAATGCTAGATCCTTTTTCGCAAGGACTTTTAGATGTTAGCTGGTTACTTTAGTTCAGCAATTATTTTGTGACTTGTTTTTCCCTCTGTTTTTGGCACTTTGTGTATATGCACTGTCATCTACATTGAGTACTGCTTTGTATTTTGCGATGTTAATTAGTTATTGAAGCAGAGTAAATGTAACACTTCCCTGTTTTGTTGATTGTTTTCTTTAACTAATGAGTACATTAGTGAAAAGGCTACAATTTCCTTATAATGATCTGAGTCCAGAGGAATTGAAGGATACAATATGCATAAGAAAATAAGTAAGATTTAGGTCAAAGAGACAACTAGTTGATTTATACATGTTGACACCTAAATTTTGACTAACCTTTTTAAAAATTTATTTTGCATAAAAAAGAGGAATTAGCGTTAATTCCTACCAACAATAAATAATTCATCATCTATATTTAATTTTTGTCGATCGTGCATTGCATTTTCGTTGGACTGGTGGTGGCAGATATGGTTCAAGTGAATAGTTTTGAACTTAATTGGCAAACTGGAATAAACCTGCGTTGCGATACGAAGCCTTGAGCAAACATATCGCACCATTGATATGTATCTGCCGTTACAGATTATATTATACCTCAAAGGATATCTAAAGTTAGCAATTTCAGGTAGTCTAATCATAGAATAAAGTTTCCAATAGTCTAAAGTTAGCAATTTCATAACTACTGGAAACTATATCTCAACATACTTGTTGAAATACAGGAGAGGGGAGAACAATAGCATCCTTATTCCATGCCAGAATTAGGAGTAGGATCTTTAGAGTATCAAGCATGAATTTCCAACTACAGTGGGAATTTTTGGATTGCCTCTTGTTTTACAGCTCACTTTGGGCCCATTAATACCTGATCCTTTCTCATAAGGACTTTTAGATGTTAGATGGTTACTTTAGTTCAGTAGTTATTCTGTGACTTGTTTTTCCCTCTGTTCTTGGCGTCTTGCTGTATATGCACTGTCATCTACATTGAGTATTGCTTTGTATTCTAATACAGGATATTACCTTTATTTGTGTCTCTCGCATTTTATCATTCTGCACTTGATATACGAGGTTACTTAGTTATTGAAGCAGAGTAATACGTAACACTTCTCGCTGTGTCGATTGTTTCTCTTCTTCGACTAATAAGTACATAAGCGAAAACGCTACAATTCCTTATCATGACCTGAGTCCAGAGGAATTGAAGGATACAATATGCATACGAAAATAAGGAAGATCTAGGTCAAGGAGACAACTAATTGAATTAGACATTGCACTATTTTCCCTCTTTCCTGTCCATCATTAATCCTTGAGTGTACCTGTAGTTGCAGCTGGAAGCAGTTCTAAAGTCGGTCAATCTGATGATGGTCCCTCACAACATGTCATTCTGGTTTCTAGAAGCACCATGGATAAGTCCAGCAGGAAAGAGCAAGTTGATTCAAAGTCATTAAGCAGGAGCTAAGCAGTTGACTGGACAAGAGTGAGAACAGTCATGAGGAGTGATGAACTGGGACTGGACGCAGGAATTGATTCATGCTGCCCGAAGAGGAGCTCAGAAGACCTGTGCTGATGGTGAGAGAGGTATGCAGTTAAATAACTTTTATATTTTGTGCCCATTAGATTATTCTTGTACGAAAAGTTGGTTTCTATGCTCTTTCAGATCAGCATATTACCATGGACGTGTTAATGCCAATAGGTGTGATAGAAAATTCTTCAAAAGGGGATCTACAGGTTAGAACAGTCAAGGGGAGTGATGAGTAATTTCAGGAAAGATACAAGTCCCTATCTCCTTAAATAACCAGTAAATAGGCTCCTGTCACAATCCTCATTGGATCTAACATTCCTAGATAAAGCCAGAAGGAATGAATGAAGGAGATAGACCAAAACAACCTATGTATCTTATCTGTCCTATTGTCTTGTCAGATAATTTAATGGCATGTGATCTTGCAATCCTGTGAACCTTTTGAGGACCACTTGCCCTATTAATTTCCTGTTTTAGCTGTTGAGGATTCTCAGTAGGCTTGTGTTACCAGAAAACGATTTAGGTAACCCCTTAAGCTCCAGCTAGTATCCTTGTCTGCTTTCGGGCATGGCCATGTCTTGAATCTTGAAGCTGTGTCCCAATTTCAAGGTCTGTGTCGCCATTTGCTAAACTTGTTTGAAAACGTGATCAGGTAAAATGAATCGGGTAAGAGGCATCCGTATTCAACTTTGCCGGAATGATGTGAATCCAGTGACAAGTTTCTTGAGGATTCGGTAACACACATCTGGAAGGTGCGAAAGCAGAATTATTTGCTGTCAAAGGAAGACTCTTCTATAGCTAACAGGAGGAAGCACTCTCTCTAGGCCATTTTCTGGCGGACGTGTAGCCGGAAAGTCCCAGGTCGAGCAGAACCTCTGCATCAACCACGTCATGATTTCGTGATTTGTCTAACGAATTACTTCTATGTTGTTCTTGTTTTCTAGTCTTGTCATGACCCGTTGCACTGATGTGTTGCGGGGGTCCTCATGACCCCTCAACTGACGCAGCAATTCAGTGGCCGGTTTCCCGCTAGAATAACAGTCGCGAAGACAGGGTAGGATCATGTTTTGAACCCTTGCCGCGGTGTACGAGACAAATTCAGAATGTTGAGTGGAAACAGAGAACATGCAAGTTCAAATTCGATGCCAAGGCCACATTGATAGGATGTTCACTTGACTTGAGATTAGTTATCTGGCGGCGAGAATATAATAGGCTTCAACGGAAATACTGGACTTATGATGCTCACAAACAAAAAAAAAGCTTTGCAGAAGTGAATACCGACCGTTGAACGCAGGCTGGTCAAATGGGTGGGTCGGGTCGAAAACGTTTCGATCTAAATTGATCCATTTTTATGTAATACTATGTTATGATGAAATATATGAGGAAATTACAAAAAGTACAAAAAAATCTTTAATTTATTTAACTTATGTCGATTTAGTTTTGAACCTTTTATTTTTGCCAATTTATGCTCAACCTTTCAGCGGTAGCACATTTGCATGCTTTGACGAAAAAATATTACAACGGTGCCTTGTCAAGATCAGTCCATTGGATAATTATGTGCCACTGTCGGGTAAAGTATTTGAGATCGCGCGCGTATATATATATATATGTCGGCGCCATCGCAACACGTTTCAAGGGTTGATCAGTTAGTCAAAATCACCTTCTATCCCAGACCATTTACAGATGTGTCTACCGTGCCGCCTAGAATTTGGGCTGTTTTGAAGATCAAGCTGATCGCCGACGGCGGACGGATCGCGGGACCATCTGGTGGTTTCCCCCGGCTACAGCAATCTGTTCCATTTTCCGTGGTCTTGGTCAAACGCTTGGCCTGATTTATCAGCAGGTGTATCAAATTTCACGCGAGTTCACTTCATCTGGCGCTCTCTCTCTCTCTCTCTCTCTGACTGATTCTTTCAACGGATTATGAGGAATCCATATGCCAGCATGAGTAGGAAGACCAAACCGCAAACGCGCTTAAAACCTCAAATCTTTACCAACTCACCAATTTTTAAAAGACTTGTCATCGTTGTCAACAAGACAAAACAACCTATTCGTTGAGTTGCCTGACGTTAACATGTCGGAAAGGCCACACTGTTTCTTGCTGAATCTCCACGTCGAGAGGACAGGACGACTATTCAGTCTTTGCAGAAGAAAAGTCTAATGATTTGGGTATGGATTAGCCAATGAGCAGAAGATAGATATTCACAAGAAATATTCCAACTTTACCAAATTGCTTAATCGGTGTTCAAACTCTTTTTCTTGTACTATTGAGTTCCTATATGTGTTTTTTCCTTGTGTTTTTGATCAAGTTGGTCATTCCGTCAAGATGCGGATGGAAATGCCGACGCGGCCGTTATAGGCTGACATGGCGACATGGCGTCCTACCTGGAATTTACAAAAGATCGATTCAAGACTAAAGAATATTCCACAGAAAAAAAATGAACATAAAAAACTAAGGGGAAGGCACAGACGGCGAGAAGGCGAGGTGCCGCTGGAGGGGTATGTCAACGGCCACATGCTAAGGGCCGCACCACCCTAGCAAGCACCAGCCGGGGTTGCACAACTTGGACCAAGGTTAGATCTGGCTCGTGTTTCGTGACCCGGGCTAGATCTACTAGGATGACGCGACCCTACCAAGCGTTGCTCGACCTCGGAGATGGAAAACAAGGCTCAATGGCCCCTCCTCGGCCCGTGAGTGGCGCTTCTAGGCTTGCCACTGCCCTATAGAGCCTTTTTTTTTTTTCCCTCTCTCGAGTTTTTAATTTGTTTAATAATTTATTCGGTCAATAAAAGTAAATTGCACGAGCACTGACTCATCCGGCCGATGCTGACGTGTAAGACAATATTAAAATTATTAATGATATCCAATTTATAAAAAGAAAAAGGAAAAGTAAATTTTTTCGATGAAAGAAAAATATTATTCAGGTCGCAAGTAATAATTATTGCAAAAGCTGAAAATTTCCTCCTATAACATATTGGAATCACGTCAACACGACGCTTACCAAAAATATCTTCTTTATTAAGGTAATCTAAAAAGTGAGTTCGGTGGAACAAACCGGACCGCACACCGTTGTCCAATCTTTGTCAACTTTTTTCTGCTTTTTTGCCGGACACTTTCCTCAATTGAATCAAATTACTTGAAGTGAAGACTAGTCTTTGTTCGATTAGCTTGTCCATGCCAATCAAAACATGGACATCAAAAGAGAGACAGCCGAGGATCGTCCCCATCGTTCAATCGCCAAAATACACGGCAAGGGAACGTCGATTCACCCCGATGCATCGATTTTTGGAATCCATCTGTCGCTTCGTAAGTAAACCTACTCGATCAGTTTCATAAGCCGAACTGTGTCGACGCGACCGTCGCGGCAGCGACGGATGGGTGTACTTAGAACCGATTCCTCGGTCGCATTTACTCGCTTAAAATTGATGGGTAAAGGGCAGTTTTCTTGAGCCCAACGATCATCTGCTCATTTTCATGCGATTTGCGAATCTAGGACGAAGCCTGAAGGAGGTGGAGTGGCCGGCCACCAACCCCAAATGGTGGGGGCTCAAAACCAAACACGTCACCCTCCCTCACCAACCCTTTTGTTCCTCCAGTCCCATATTGACCGATTCCATATTATTCTCATTTGGCGGGCCCCACCATGTCATGTTCCGGCACACCTACTTCAGGACACAGTATGATTTTATCAGAAAGCTCATAATTAGCCCCGTCAACCGTTCGGTTCGGTCCGAAATTATCGTGATGCCCGAAATATAATTTTTTTTTGAAAACGGAAAATTTAGGTGGGTCGACTCGTTTTGGTTGTCTCCTTCAATGATTGTAATTTTTGTTGGAGTAACACCACCAAACCCACTAAGAATGTTTCTCTGGGAATGAGAAGAGAATAAACAAGTCCAAGATCAAGAGACCTGTATGCTTCTAGGAGGAGCTCACCAACCCTGGACCAGGTACCTGTTGGCGGGCGGTCCGATACCCTCCAGACCGGTCCAAACCGGACCATCACTGTCCTTATATATGTTGCGGTATACCTGCTCGTAGAGCTTAGGTCGAGTGCAACATTTCTTGATCACAACATATTCCAAAAAATCCCTAAGCACAGAGAGAGAAATCCGGAGACATTGAATCAATGGCCACCACTGGAGAGGAGACCCAGAACCAAGCCGGGAGGCACCAGGAGGTTGGCCACAAGTCTCTCCTCAGAGTGATGCTCTTTACCAAGTGAGTGTGAATCTTTTTATCTTCTGTTGGAATTCAATGGATGATTGTTTCCCTTCTGCAACTTGAGGCGTTGTGTCTCTGATCATCAATCGCTTCTCTGTTCTGCAGTATATTTTGGAGACGAGTGTGTACCCAAGGGAGCCTGAGCCATGAAGGAGCTCAGGGAAATAACAGCAAAACATCCATGGTGAGTTCATACATGATTCAGAAACACAAACAGATCAGACCTCAATAGATGTCCCTGTCTGATTCGCGATTTAGTTTCTTTAGCTGAACCCTTTTCGTTTCTTGGAATGAAAATGCTAAAAAAAAAAAAAGGAACATAATGACAACATCAGCAGACGAAGGTCAGTTCTTGAACATGCTTCTCAAGCTCATCAACGCCAAGGACACCATGGAGATTGGCGTCTACACTGGCTACTCTCTCCTTGCCACGCTCTCGCTCTTCCTGACGATGGCAAGGTCGGTATGGTTTGTTCTTTTTCAAGTCAACTAAGTTTCTTCAATCTCGGACCGGAAGCTTTTGTCACACACTTCAAGAACATTGAGTTGCTTTGTCAAAAAATGAAAGCGTGTATGGCTCTGAAAATATCGCTGTTGATGATTGTTTTCTGCAGATATTGGCCATGGACATAAACAGAGAGAACTATGAACTTGGCCTGCCGGTCATCCAGAAAGCCGGTGTTGCCCACAAGATAGACTTTAGAGAAGGCCCTGCTTTGCCCGTTCTTGATCAGTTGATCCAAGATGTGAGTGACGCTTCTTTTGAGCATCTCAGCTTGGCGATCGATTACTGTTTGCTTGAGAAGCTTTGCTCCTAATGCATTTCGATTATTGGATCCAACGCAAAAGGCAGTCAATGCACAGATGATAGATCCGCTTTGAGCGTTCATAAGATTTATATTGATGTCTTTGCTGATAACATTGAATCTATATCGATTTTTCTTGGTGGAGTAAAAAGAACATCATTTGAAAAATTAGTTGGATGCCATCAGGAGGGTGACTTGGGCTATCATTGCAGGGGAAGCACGGGACGTTCGACTTCATATTCGTGGATGCGGACAAGGACAATTACCTCAACTACCACAAGAGGCTGATCGAGCTCGTCAAGGTCGGTGGCCTCATCGGCTACGACAACACCCTGGAACGGCTCGGTGGTCGCACCGCCGGATGCCCCCCTCAGGAAGTACGTGAGGTACTACAGGGACTTTGTGCTGGAGCTCAACAAGGCTCTCGCTGCTGATCCTAGGATTGAGATCTGCATGCTCCCTGTGGGTGATGGCATCACTCTCTGCCGCCGGATCAGCTGAGCACCTAATCTGAATTCTTTATGATCAGGGTTCATTCTTAATGTAGAACCCAGGAACAAAAAGAGAGAGATTTACGTATATCTTGTTGCTGTTTCTATTCCAGGATATTGTTGTGGATTAAGCAAATTCTATTCCTAAAGGAACTGGTTTGAGTTTAGAAGCAGGAGGGAATCCTAATTAAATGCCATGATTCTATTGCTGTTTCACTAAAGTGCTCTCGATTTCTTTTATAATTATTCTTTTGCTCAGTTTCTTTGAATCATCTCGAGTTCTTCCATCAGTCATGCAGAAGCGAATACTGTGGCCCAAAACAAAAAGCAAAGTGAATCCTGTTAATCACGTTATGACTACTTTAACCATAGTTCGTATTTTTGATTTTAGAGAACGAAGAGACCAATGCATTTATATCGTGTCGAACCTTCAACGGTCCGCGCCTCAAGGAAATAAACTTTTTGGACCACGCGTACACTTATCACTGATTATCATGTGATATATCGTAAGTAACTCCATGATTCGTACTATTTAAGGCAATAGACTATTAATATAGTCTATTGCCTTAAATAGTACGAATCATGGAGTTACTTACGATATATCACATGATAATCAGTGATAAGTGTACGCGTGGTCCAAAAAGTTTATTTCCTTGAGGCGCGGACCGTTGAAGGTTCGACACGATATAAATGCATTGGTCTCTTCGTTTCTCTAAAATCAAAAATACGAACTATGGTTAAAGTAGTCATAACGTGATTAACAGGATTCACTTTGCTTTTTGTTTTGGGCCACAGTATCGCTTCTGCATGACTGATGGAAGAACTCGAGATGATTCAAAGAAACTGAGCAAAAGAATAATTATAAAAGAAATCGAGAGCACTTTAGTGAAACAGCAATAGAATCATGGCATTTAATTAGGATTCCCTCCTGCTTCTAAACTCAAACCAGTTCCTTTAGGAATAGAATTTGCTTAATCCACAACAATATCCTGGAATAGAAACAGCAACACGATATACGTAAATCTCTCTCTTTTGTTCCTGGGTTCTACATTAAGAATGAACCCTGATCATAAAGAATTCAGATTAGGTGCTCAGCTGATCCGGCGGCAGAGAGTGATGCCATCACCCACAGGGAGCATGCAGATCTCAATCCTAGGATCAGCAGCGAGAGCCTGTTGAGCTCCAGCACAAAGTCCCTGTAGTACCTCACGTACTTCCTGAGGGGGGCATCCGGCGGTGCGACCACCGAGCCGTTCCATAGGGTGTTGTCGTAGCCGATGAGGCCACCGACCTTGACGAGCTCGATCAGCCTCTTGTGGTAGTTGAGGTAATTGTCCTTGTCCGCATCCACGAATATGAAGTCGAACGTCCCGTGCTTCCCCTGCAATGATAGCCCAAGTCACCCTCCTGATGGCATCCAACTAATTTTTCAAATGAAGTTCTTTTTACTCCACCAAGAAAATCGATATAGATTCAATGTTATCAGCAAAGACATCAATATAAATCTTATGAACGCTCAAAGCGGATCTATCATCTGTGCATTGACTGCCTTTTGCGTTGGATCCAATAATCGAAATGCATTAGGAGCAAAGCTTCTCAAGCAAACAGTAATCGATCGCCAAGCTGAGATGCTCAAAAGAAGCGTCACTCACATCTTGGATCAACTGATCAAGAACGGGCAAAGCAGGGCCTTCTCTGAAGTCTATCTTGTGGGCAACACCGGCTTTCTGGATGACCGGCAGGCCAAGTTCATAGTTCTCTCTGTTTATGTCCATGGCCAATATCTGCAGAAAACAATCATCAACAGCGATATTTTCAGAGCCATACACGCTTTCATTTTTTGACAAAGCAACTCAATGTTCTTGAAATGTGTGACAAAAGTTCCGGTCCGAGATTGAAGAAACTTAGTTGACTTGAAAAGAACAAACCATACCGACCTTGCCATCGTCAGGAAGAGCGAGAGCGGTGGCAAGGAGAGAGTAGCCAGTGTAGACGCCAATCTCCATGGTGTCCTTGGCGTTGATGAGCTTGAGAAGCATGTTCAAGAACTGACCTTCGTCTGCTGATGTTGTCATTATGTTCCTATTTTTTTTTTTTTAGCAATTTTCATTCCAAGAAACGAAAAGGGTTCAGCTAAAGAAACTAAATCGCGAATCAGACAGGGACATCTATTGAGGTCTGATCTGTTTGTGTTTCTGAATCATGTATGAACTCACCATGGATGTTTTGCTGTTATTTCCCTGAGCTCCTTCATGGGCTCAGGCTCCCTTGGGTACACACTCGTCTCCAAAATATACTGCAGAACAGAGAAGCGATTGATGATCAGAGACACAACGCCTCAAGTTGCAGAAGGGAAACAATCATCCATTGAATTCCAACAGAAGATAAAAAGATTCACACTCACTTGGTAAAGAGCATCACTCTGAAGGAGAGACTTGTGGCCAACCTCCTGGTGCCTCCCGGCTTGGTTCTGGGTCTCCTCTCCAGTGGTGGCCATTGATTCAATGTCTCCGGATTTCTCTCTCTGTGCTTAGGGATTTTTTGGAATATGTTGTGATCAAGAAATGTTGCACTCGACCTAAGCTCTACGAGCAGGTATACCGCAACATATATAAGGACAGTGATGGTCCGGTTTGGACCGGTCTGGAGGGTATCGGACCGCCCGCCAACAGGTACCTGGTCCAGGGTTGGTGAGCTCCTCCTAGAAGCATACAGGTCTCTTGATCTTGGACTTGTTTATTCTCTTCTCATTCCCAGAGAAACATTCTTAGTGGGTTTGGTGGTGTTACTCCAACAAAAATTACAATCATTGAAGGAGACAACCAAAACGAGTCGACCACCTAAATTTTCCGTTTTCAAAAAAAAATTATATTTCGGGCATCACGATAATTTCGGACCGAACCGAACGGTTGACGGGGGCTAATTATGAGCTTTCTGATAAAATCATACTGTGTCCTGAAGTAGGTGGTGCCGGAACATGACGTGGTGGGGCCCGCCAAATGAGAATAATATGGAATCGGTCAATATGGGACTGGAGGAACAAAAGGGTTGGTGAGGGAGGGTGACGTGTTTGGTTTTGAGCCCCCACCATTTGGGGTTGGTGGCCGGCCACTCCACCTCCTTCAGGCCTTCGTCCTAGATTCGCAAATCGCATGAAAATGAGCAGATGATCGTTGGGCTCAAGAAAACTGCCCTTTACCCATCAATTTTAAGCGAGTAAATGCGACCGAGGAATCGGTTCTAAGTACATCCATCCGTCGCTGCCGCGGCGGTTGCGTCGACACAGTTCGGCTTATGAAACTGATCGAGTAGGTTACTTACGAAGCGACAGATGGATTCCAAAAATCGATGCATCGGGGGGAATCGACGTTCCCTTGCCGTGTATTTTGGCGATTGAACGATGGGGACGATCCTCGGCTGTCTCTCTTTTGATGTCCATGTTTGATTGGCATGGACAAGCTAATCGAACAAAGACTAGTCTTCACTTCAAGTAATTTGATTCAATTGAGGAAAGTGTCCGGCAAAAAAGCAGAAAAAAGTTGACAAAGATTGGACAACGGTGTGCGGTCCGGTTTGTTCCACCGAACTCACTTTTTAGATTAACCTTAATAAAGAAGATATTTTGGTAAGCGTCGTGTTGACGTGATTCCAATATGTTATAGGAGGAAATTTTCAGCTTTTGCAATAATTATTACTTGCGACCTGAATAATATTTTTCTTTCGTCGAAAAATTTACTTTTCCTTTTTCTTTTTATAAATTGGATATCATTAATAATTTTAATATTGTCTTACACGTCAGCATCGATCGGATGAGTCAGTGCTCGTGCAATTTACCTTTTATTGACCGAATAAATTATTAAACAAATTAAAAACTCGAGAGAGGGGAAAAAAAAAAGGCTCTATAGGGCAGTGGCAAGCCTAGAAGCGCCACTCACGAGCCGAGGAGGGGCCATTGAGCCTTGTTTTCCGTCTCCGAGGTCGAGCAACGCTTGGTAGGGTCGCGCCATCCTAGTAGATCTAGCCCGGGTCACGAAACACGAGCCAGATCTAACCTTGGTCCAAGTTGTGCAACCCCGGCTGGTGCTTGCTAGGGTGGTGCGGCCCTTAGCATGTGGCCGTTGACATACCCCTCCAGCGGCACCTCGCCTTCTCGCCGTCTGTGCCTTCCCTTAGTTTTTTATGTTCATTTTTTTTTTCTGTGGAATATTCTTTAGTCTTGAATCGATCTTTTGTAAATTCCAGGTAGGACGCCATGTCGCCATGTCAGCCTATAACGGCCGCGTCGGCATTTCCATCCGCAATCTTGACGGAATGACCAACTTGATCAAAAACACAAGGAAAAAAACAATATAGGAACTCAATAGTACAAGAAAAAGAGTTTGAACACCGATTAAGCAATTTGGTAAAGTTGGAATATTCTTGTGAATATCTATCTTCTGCTCATTGGCTAATCCATACCCAAATCATTAGACTTTTCTTCTGCAAAGACTGAATAGTCGTCCTGTCCTCTCGACGTGGAGATTCAGCAAGAAACAGTGTGGCCTTTCGACATGTTAACGTCAGGCAACTCAACGAATAGGTTGTTTTGTCTTGTTGACAACGATGACAAGTCTTTGAAAAATTGGTGAGTTGGTAAAGATTTGAGGTTTTAAGCGCGTTTGCGGTTTGGTCTTCCTACTCATGCTGGCATATGGATTCCTCATAATCCGTTGAAAGAATCAGTCACAGAGAGAGAGAGAGAGAGAAGCGCCAGATGAAGTGAACTGGCGTGAAATTTGATACACCTGCTGATAAATCAGGCCAAGCGTTTGACCAAGACCACGGAAAATGGAACAGATTGCTGTAGCGGGGGAAACCACCAGACGGTCCCGCAATCCGTCCGCCGTCCGGCGATCAGCTCGATCTTCAAAACAGCCCAAATTCTAGGCGGCACAGTAGACACATCTGTAAATGGTCTGGGATAGAAGGTGATTTTGACTAATGATCGACCCTTGAAACGTGTGCGATGGCGCCGACATATATATAGCGCGCGATCTCAAATACTTTTCCCACAGTGGCACATAATTATCCAATTGACTGATCTGACAAGGCACCACTGTAATATTTTTTCGTCAAAGCATGCAAATGTGCTACCGCTGAAAGGTTGAGGATAAATTGGCAAAAATAAAAGGTTCAAAACTAAATCGACATAAGTTAAATAAATTTAAGATTTTTTTTGTACTTTTTGTAATTTCCTCATATATTTCATCATAACATAGTATTACATAAAAATGGATCAATTTAGATCGAAACGTTTTCGACCCGACCCACCCATTTGACAGCCTGCGTTCAACGGTCGGTATTCACTTCTGCAAGCTTTTTTTTTTGTTTGTGAGCATCATAAGTCAGTATTTCCGTTGAAGCCTATTATATTCTCGCCGCCAGATAACTAATCTCAAGTCAAGTGAACATCCTATCAATGTGGCCTTGCATCGAATTTGAACTTGCATGTTCTCTGTTTCCACTCAACATTCTGAATTTGTCTCGTACACCGCGGCAAGGGTTCAAAACATGATCCTACCCTGTCTTCGCGACTGTTATTCTAGCGGGAAACCGGCCACTGAATTGCTGCGTCAGTTGAGGGGTCATGAGGACCCCCGCAAACACATCAGTGTAACGGGTCATGACAAGACTAGAAAACAAGAACAACATAGAAGTAATTCGTTAGACAAATCACGAAATCATGACGTGGTTGATGCAGAGGTTCTGCTCGACCTGGGACTTTCCGGCTACACGTCCGCCAGAAAAATGGCCTAGAGAGAGTGCTTCCTCCTGTTAGCTATAGAAGAGTCTTCCTTTGACAGCAAAATAATTCTGCTTTCGCACCTTCCAGATGTAGTGTTACCGAATCCTCAAGAAACTTGTCACTGAATTCACATCATTCCGGCAAAGTTGAATACGGATGCCTCTTACCCGATTCATTTACCTGATCACGTTTCAAACAAGTTTAAGCAAATGGCGACACAGACCTTGAAATTGGGACACAGCTTCAAGATTCAAGACATGGCCATGCCCGAAAGCAGACAAGGATACTAGCTGGAGCTTAAGGGGTTACCTAAATCGTTTTCTGGTAACACAAGCCTACTGAGAATCCTCAACAGCTAAAACAGGAAATTAATAGGGCAAGTGGTCCTCAAAAGGTTCACAGGATTGCAAGATCACATGCCATTAAATTATCTGACAAGACAATAGGACAGATAAGATACATAGGTTTTTGGTCTATCTCCTTCATTCATTCCTTCTGGCTTATCTAGGAATGTTAGATCCAATGAGGATTGTGACAGGAGCCTATTTACTGGTTATTTAAGGAGATAGGGACTTGTATCTTTCCTGAAATTACTCATCACTCCCCTTGACTGTTCTAACCTGTAGATCCCCTTTTGAAGAATTTTCTATCACACCTATTGGCATTAACACGTCCATGGTAATATGCTGATCTGAAAGAGCATAGAAACCAACTTTCGTACAAGAATAATCTAATGGCACAAAATATTAAAGTTATTTAACTGCATACCTCTCTCACCATCAGCACAGGTCTTCTGAGCTCCTCTTCGGGCAGCATGAATCAATCCTGCGTCCAGTCCCAGTTCATACTCCTCATGACTGTTCTCACTCTTGTCCAGTCAACTGCTTAGCTCCTGCTTAATGACTTTGAATCAACTTGCTCTTTCCTGCTGGACTTATCCATGGTGCTTCTAGAAACCAGAATGACATGTTGTGAGGGACCATCATCAGATTGACCGACTTTAGAACTGCTTCCAGCTGCAACTACAGGTACACTCAAGGAATTAATGATGGACAGGAAAAGAGGGAAAATAGTGCAATGTCTAATTCAATTAGTTGTCTCCTTGACCTAGATCTTCCTTATTTTCGTATGCATATTGTATCCTTCAATTCCTCTGGACTCAGGTCATGATAAGGAAATTGTAGCGTTTTCGCTTATGTACTTATTAGTCGAAGAAGAGAAACAATCGACACAGCGAGGAAGTGTTACGTATTACTCTGCTTCAATAACTAAGTAACCTCGTATATCAAAGTGCAGAATGATAAAATGCGAGAGACACAAATAAAGGTAATATCTGTATTAGAATACAAAGCAATACTCAATGTAGATGACAGTGCATATACAGCAAGACGCCAAGAACAGAGGGAAAAACAAGTCACAGAATAACTACTGAACTAAAGTAACCATCTAACATCTAAAAGTCCTTATGAGAAAGGATCAGGTATTAATGGGCCCAAAGTGAGCTGTAAAACAAGAGGCAATCCAAAAATTCCCACTGTAGTTGGAAATTCAATGCTTGATACTCTAAAGATCCTACTCCTAATTCTGGCATGGAATAAGGATGCTATTGTTCTCCCCTCTCCTGTATTTCAACAAGTATGTTGAGATATAGTTTCCAGTAGTTATGAAATTGCTAACTTTAGACTATTGGAAACTTTATTCTATGATTAGACTACCTGAAATTGCTAACTTTAGATATCCTTTGAGGGTATAATATAATCTGTAACGGCAGATACATATCAATGGTGCGATATGTTTGCTCAAGGCTTCGTATCGCAACGCAGGTTTATTCCAGTTTGCCAATTAAGTTCAAAACTATTCACTTGAACCATATCTGCCACCACCAGTCCAACGAAAATGCAATGCACGATCGACAAAATTAAATATAGATGATGAATATTTATTGTTGGTAGGAATTAACGCTAATTCCTCTTTTTTATGCAAAATAAATTTTTAAAAAGGTTAGTCAAAATTTAGGTGTCAACATGTATAAATCAACTAGTTGTCTCTTTGACCTAAATCTTACTTATTTTCTTATGCATATTGTATCCTTCAATTCCTCTGGACTCAGATCATTATAAGGAAATTGTAGCCTTTTCACTAATGTACTCATTAGTTAAAGAAAACAATCAACAAAACAGGGAAGTGTTACATTTACTCTGCTTCAATAACTAATTAACATCGCAAAATACAAAGCAGTACTCAATGTAGATGACAGTGCATATACACAAAGTGCCAAAAACAGAGGGAAAAACAAGTCACAAAATAATTGCTGAACTAAAGTAACCAGCTAACATCTAAAAGTCCTTGCGAAAAAGGATCTAGCATTAATGGACCAAAGCAAGCTGTAAAACAAGAGGCAATCTAAAAATTCCCGTTGTAGTTGGAAATTCAATGCTCGATACTGTAAAGATCCTACAACTAATTCTGGCATGGAATGAGGATGCTATAGTGCTCCCTTTCCTTTACTTCAACAAGTGCATGTAGATATATGCCGTAATCACACATTGATATGTTTCTTCCGTTACAGTTTATATCCTTGAAAGTTTCCAGTAGTTATGAAACCCGCAGGCAGAATCTGACCTAGTGACCTCATAGCATTCCAACAAAAATGCAAAAACTCTCAGTGCTGAATCTTGTAGTCCCTTCAGATTATGAGATTTTTTTACATTCAAATATGTTAATTGAAAAGGGAAAACAAGTCGCTCGCAAGTTGCTTGCAATGTAACACAAACCTCAAACCAACCAAGAACATACTGCTAGACCATTGAGGGTGATGAAATTAGAGATGCATTACATGCAAGATTGGATAGACTGTGGAATTATATAGAAATGTTGTTGAACTGTTTTCGCCATACGGCATTCAAGTATCTGTCTGGTAGTGGGTGGGCAAGGGTGGTTGCTTTTCCAGGAAAATTTATGCAAGCGTTAATTGAGCAAAATATCAGAGTAAATTGCAGATAGTTGATGATTAAATCGGAATCAAAGCCACTCTTCCTGTTCACATGGAAGAAGAGCCTCTGGTCTTCTCATTCTGTTCCAGCAGTGATACAACAAAGCATCTTTGGAAGGTAAGAGAGCCATTTTTTTTTTCATTTTGAAGACTCGGTAGGAAGAAAAATCTCACTATGTTGCTACACAGCTAACAGTTGTTGCCCATCGTTTCTATACAATTTCGTTGTGGAGAAACCCTTGCTTTAAGTTTGAATTGGAAAAAGCTCCTCATTCCTACTCTGCCAGAATCATTGGCTCTAAAAGAGTAAATGGTACTAAATCTAAATCAAAGAACCCCGGAAAATTCACCAAATAAACCTTCTTTACCTCTCCATTGCAGAGAAAAAAACCAAACGTGAAACGATTCTGCCCCATTAAATCAGCTGCAATCAGATCTCTCTGTCAAGCTGCAAATGCACTGAACAACTGGCCACTAAATGAATGACTCTGGTCGTGGAAATCCTTTGCTAGTGCGGCCAATGCATCTCGCAGAACCAGACCTCCTCCTGAACTTACCTCCCAACCAGCATCCACAAGACGGTGGGTCTGATGATCGTGCGATGAACTATCTCCTAACTCAGTACACAATGCCGAATAGTCCTCCCTCATTAGCAGGGCGTTGTGAAGAATGAACAAGCGCCTACATAAGCAACTGCGGTCCTGGAATCCTCTTTAATTGGCCTGCTTAAAACACCCCAATTCCTGAGACTAGCGATAGTTTTAAGGGCAGGCATAAGCATCAAACTATGCGCTACATTGAAACAAGCCTCGCATGATCCTGTTGTGGCATTCGCAAAAGGCACGATCAACCAAGGAAGCAGAGGGTACCCAACATCTCCAACCAAATACGGATTCGCATTGACCCCCTTAACATCCACAGGAGGCGAATTCAGTAACCTCTCTTCCTCGATGTCTTTGAACAAACTTGATAGCCGAAGAACTCGTGACGGCCCTTATCACCGCGAAATCCCGCAATGACACTCAGAATTCTCGAGGTGGAGTCAACGACTATTGCGCAGCGACAGTATCATTAGGCCCGCAATCGGTGAGGATCTCAAATCTTGCACAATCAATCACACCGCAGCAATTCGGCAACCCAGTCAGTGACTCGAACCCTCTTGACACGAATTCGAGCTCG